>CM057145.1:11044168-11350168 GCA_029964075.1 Patiria pectinifera
ACGGTGGTCAAGCCTTTAATCATCATCATCCGTCATGTCATTCCATATAATCAAGAGCCTTAGCAATTAGTCTAATCATCAGAGAATCAAGCAATCAACTGACTAAATCCTAGCCCTGCAACTCCTTTTATAGACTTTGAGCCCCATAAGCTAGTGTACAACTTCTCTTTGCCATACAACAGTGCATAAACTCAATTGACCAATCAGAAACAAGGATCCCTTATATGCAAAGTGTGGGTGACTCACAGTGTGCTAGTGTATTTAAAACATACAGTTGGTGACTTAATTCCTATTCCGTCACAGTATATTAGCTATCAGACAGGGTTTTGTAAACCGACTCAGTTGCCTGTATTTGTTTGACTGGATATTGGATCGTCTAATGTGTTACACTGTTACAAAGAAGTTCCAATGCCTTAAAACTGCTACTCCAGGAGTTCAATATAGGTCTTTAACCAGGCTCCCAGACTCCATTTATCTATCGAAGAAAATGCCGTGCTTGCAAGTCGTTTAGCAAACATTTGAATAATAAATCCGATGGAAATCTGATTCGCACTATCAGAGGCCAGCGTCCGCCATCTTGGGCCAAACGAGTGGCTGATCATGTCGGTGCACCCTCTGTCAACTTCGGCAATCTGGTACCAATCAGTTATATGCCTACCTCCAATAGTAAGGAAGAGAGTAACCTCAGTATCTGTACCCTGAACACAAGGTCAGTCTGCAAAAAGACAGCAGACCGATATTCTGCAACTTTTTGAAGAGAAGGATATTGACATGTTAGCACTAACAGAGACATGGGTGAAAGAAAACGACACAATAACTGTTTCGCAGCTTACATCAACCAACTACTGTTTCCTTCACAAACCACGTCTTGGGAGAGCTGGTTGGGGCGTTGGATTACTGCATACGTCTGGAATGACATCTGTTTTGACAGTGTCATCTCTTGAACACATTGAACTCAATGTTCACTGTTACAACAAGCCAATTCTACTGAGTGTAGTTTACCGACCTCCGAGTGTCACCATTGCTGTATTTCTTTCAGAGTTTTCTCAACTTCTGGAACTGTTCTGGACAACACCGTCAAATCTTGTGATTTGGGTGACTTTAATATCCTAATGGATCAGCCGCAAGCGAGAGATACCATCAGATTCATGAACTTCCTCGAGTCCTGCAACTTGACCCAACACGTCTCATCTCCGACTCACGTCAACGGTCATGTACTTGATCTTGTCATAATTCGCACGCCGTTGAACATTATTAGGCCCATAGACGGTTTTGATCCGGTCTTGTCTTATCATTCGCTGATAACCTGTTTCCTAGATGTCAGTAAACCCCAAGGGAACATAAATCAATGGTCTTCAGAAAGCTTAAGAATATTAACTATGACAGTTTTCGTCTGGACATTCGCAATTCCCCACTTACCGTCTTGGCCAAGGATCCACCCAGTTTGGATTCACTTGTGGGATCCTATGATACAGAAGCATGCCCCACTGCAATCAAAGACCTCCACTCTTAGACCGAATACACCTTGGTTTACGGAAACAATCAGAGCTGAGAAACTCAAACGCAAAAGGTTGGAGCGACGCTGGCGACGTAACTCATCGTTGACAGAGAACTCTAAAAGACACAAAGAAATAACGTCGTGAAGATGATCAATGAAGCCAAAGCCAACTTCTATCAGAATCTCATCTCCGAGAGCAGGGGTGAGTGTCACCAGATCTTTCTCGTGATTGATAAACTCCTGTGTCGTGAGACAGCTACTGTACTACCCGCACATAACTCGCTGGTGGAGCTGACTAATCGCTTTGCCTGCTTCTTTCACGACAAGATTCACAACTTAAGACGAATATGTGATGCTGGCAGAGTAAACTGTGCCGGCGACTCGGATCCCATTCTTCCTGACGGATGTGAACTTCGACTGGAAGGGGTCACGTGTTCTCATGTACAACAGATTATACGCCAATGCCAACTTAAGTTCTCCGATTTGGATCCGATACCAACCAAGCTTTTGAAGGGTTGCTTACCGGAGATCGCACCGGTTATTACACCAATCGTCAACTCTTCTATCACACAAGGTGCTTTTCCCAGAGGCTTTAATTCAAGTTGTCTACCATCACACCTTTACCGAATCTATGCCATCTGAAGAGTGACCAGGCAAATAATCTCAAACATTACAGGCTTATCACAACTTACCGTTTCGCTCCAAGATTTTCGAAAAGATAGTAGCGCAGCATCTTATCAATCACATGACGAGGCTCGATCTGTACCCTTTCAAGTCAGCATATAACGTTTTCATCACCACCATCAGACAGCGTCGCCTTCGGCTAGCCGGTCACGTTTATCGACATAATGAGCCAGCTAGTCAAGTTCTCCTCTGGAATCCTAAAGCCCCTCGACGAAAAGGTCGTCCCAACATGACCCTGAAAACATCCATCGAACTAGAAACTGGTCTGAGTGGTCCATCTCTTTCCAACACTATGCTCGACAGGGACAGTTGGGCCCAACTCATCAAGTCATCATGAAAATGAATGATTGAAGAAGAAGATGGAACAGAGACAGCCCTTGTCCGTATTCAGAATGACATCCTGCACAACATGGACCAGGGTAAGGTTTCAATATTGGTCTTCCTTGATCTCAGTGCAGCATTTGATACGCTGGAGCATGACACATTGCTTCACTGGCTAATGACACTTGTACATGCAGGTGTGTCACCGTGCACATTTAGCTGGTTTTCGTCGTACCCGAAGGGGCGCCACCAGAAAAAAAGATTTCCAGCTCCTCTGAAAACCACAGAGGGTCAGCTTCCTCAGCAGAAAGTGTCTCTTATCCGTTACAGTTTGGTGTTTAGTTCCCCACGGCTCTGTGCTTGGCCCACTCATGTTCAACGTGTATGATACCACTGTGTTACATCATCCGCCGCCACGGTCTCGGTTATCATTTCTATGCTGATGACACTCAATTGTACATTACTGCAAGACCAACGTCCAATGATGTGCATGATCGAGTGTTGGAGATGGAAGCATGCTGTGATGATATCAGGTGCTTGATGGCGGTGAATTTCTTGAAACTTAACGATGATAAGACAGACGTTCTCGTCATAGGATCATCCACATCGTAGACGAAAAATCTCAGAAATGTGGTTTCTATAGGAAACCACGATATCACTGCAGTTTCCGAGGTCAAGAGTCTTGGAGTGACATTTGACATGAACATGAACATGCAATCCCATATTAGGAATGTTTCTCGCTCTGCTATGTATCACTTGTACAACATTAGTAAAATAAAACGGTATATATTACATTAGTCGTTCTCTTTCATTGTAGGGGAGGGGGGGGGTGGAAAAACAAGCAGATAAACACAAAACGCAGCTAATCAAAATTGGAATAAATTGAATAAACTGACCGAGCAAGACATGCGGGTGCGGTGCGGCACGTCATGGTACAGCACAACAGTCGTATATTGCATGAAATTTGCACGCATTCCAAATTTGCACGCATTCTTTTTAACTTACATGTATTTACAGCAGTCAAAAGCAACTATGCGCAATTGACAGGAGAAAAGGTAAACATATGGTAAAGCTATGTTATATAAAAAACACACTCACAGATACATGTATACTTGTACCTATTTATAAAAAGAAACTGGATCTTTTTCTTGTAATCCAACAATTTCTCATACTTCAGTCCCTCTCTAAACCAATCGTAGTTTTGTCTTCGAGGTTGTTGGTATCCGCTCCCTTAACCAAGCCCCCCCCCCCCACCGGCAAAGAAAGTACAATTTGGGGTGACCGAACGACGCCATCTTGCCTGACTGCAATATTTTGTCGCTCCTGGGACTTCCACAGCAGCAGGTTTACTACTTAAATTACACTAGGGTTGCTTGATGGCGCTATCTAAAAAAAAATTATGTGGCACTTGGAACAACCCCCTCCCAAAAACACACACACACACACACACACAAAACACGAGAATGGGCTTTAACGATGACAAGACAGACGTTCTCGTCATAGGATCATCCACTTCTTTGACGAAGATTCCCAGAACTGTGGTTTCTATGGTAAACCACGATATCACTGCAGTATCCGAGGTCAAGAGTCTTGCATGGAGCGACATTTGAATTGAACTTGAATATGCAATCCCACATTAGGAATGTTTCTCGTTCTGCTATTTATCACTTGTACAACATAAGTAAAACCAAGCGGTATCTTGGTGTAATATCCCGGAAATCGACATACTTGTTTGGCTACTCTAACGCTGACCGCGTACTGAACTCTTTTACATTCGTACTGGTACACTCACACGTGGGGCATACATTTTCTCACTGTACACAATTGTTACGTGCATGCGCGCAGTTTTGTGCGTGTGTATTGCAGTGTATAAATAAATAGTGATCTCTAGTGTCGTGCCAAGAAATCGAGAACAAACCAGTCAGTGGCCGTGTCACGCACACAGCCCTGTTTGACCTCAGTTTCTTGTCCCGAGGTCGCGCACGCATGGCCCAAAAGCGTACGCGAGGTTTTACGAGATTTATGCGAGACTACAGAAAAACACAAAAAGTGCCTGGATACATGCACTGTTTGGCCAAGATGGCTAAATATATGAAAAGTTGAAATCGTGTGCTTTATTTTGATACCAAAAATAACTGCTTTTGACAAGTATAAAGTGTTGTTACGGCCTGTCAAACAAAATCATATTTTTTTAACAACAAAAGCGAGGGCCGATAGTTTTTAGGTGTACATTCGATTCTTAAAAAATGCCGAAAGACACGGCAAGATTCATTAGATAGAGGAAAGTATACGCTTCATTTTCATGTGAAACACGTGCAGGAGACTTCTAATGTTTGGTCCAAATCGCCGGTTGAAAAATGAAGACTTTTGCGAGATTTCATGATTTGCAATCACATGTACGCGTGTAAACGAACGTAAGTACGCCGACGTACGTACGTTGGCCTGAATACAATGCAAATGGACCGATCCAGTAAGCTCCGCCCAGTGCGCACGTGGGCAAATTAACACGTGCTCCTCTCCAATGCCACGCTGCATTTTCCTTCCGCGCGCATCATTCGCGCATGAACGCATGTCGGACTTAAGTGCACGCACGTCGGACATTAATCACGGCTGTGATTGGTCAGAACACCATGATAATTCATATGCTGGTTACTTCTCGTATTGATTATTGTAATGCTGTTCTAGTAGGTCTCCCTACCTCATCCCTGGCCCCTTTGCCGAGGGTGCAGAATGCTCCAGCCAGGCTGCTCACTGGTACAAAAAAGTATGACCACCTCACCCCAGCTCTCATGCAATTGCACTTGTTGGCAGTCAAGTAAAGGCCGGGTGATCTTTTAAGTTTGTCTCTTGGTGTTTAAGTGTCTCCATGGTTATATGCTCCCAATTATTTGTGTGATCTGTAAGTATTAGAGTTCCAACTATATATTACTCCTTCTGCGCTAGACACGTCTCGATAATATTGCCCTAATGCCAGGCTGGTTTCCGCAGGAGAGAGAATGGTTCCTGGAACCAGCTTGAAATTGTAATGGCTAATTTTTTCTCACTGAGCTTATAATGTACTTTTGTGTATTGATCTACATGTTCATTTTTTTACATTAATTTTTTTGATTACTTTATCTGTTTTAATGTGTACAGTGCCTAAGGCCAAAACAAAAAGTCTCCGGTTTCTGGTATGGAGCTTGCCCAAAAAGTGGTGCGGCGACGCGGCTTTTTTTTTTTTTTACCTGTTTTTTTTTTGCTTCAAATGTCGGCTGATGACTGCAAATGGTGCCCGACTAAACTTAGTGCAAATATTATGGGAGACCAGAGAGGCCACATAAAGCTTATTCTCGATCATAACCCCATCTAAAAACACGTTAAAATTGTGCAGCAGCAGGATTCTAGTCAAACCAGTGAGTTTGGCGGTTTTGAGACATCATCTTTCACTGAAAAAAAAAAACGTTTTCATTTTGCCGACGCGCATGGCTACGGCGACGCGCGCGCATACCAGAAACCGGAGACTTTTTTTGTTTTGGCCTATGAGCATATTATGCATTTTCGGGCGTTATGTAAATGTTTATTATTATGATAAATATTATTATTAGGTCTATTTCTTGAATAGATATGGCACACTGAAGGCTTATTCAGCAAATATATACCGAGGTCAGAAATAACGCAGCCGTCCGTGAGCGCATGCAATCAGTACTGCTTACAAGCACTCAGTTCAGTTACAGTCGTATTAGCACCAGGTTGAATGTGTACTGGAACAGTGCATTTGTGCTTAACGCTAGCTGTTTCAACTTAACTCACAATTGCAATGCAGTACGACGACATACTGCGCCACATCGGCGCTTTTGGCAAGTATCAAAAAGTTTTGATTCTTCTTCTGGCTGCTTATAATATACCGACGGCTTGTCAATTTCTGGTGCAGGTGTTTGTGGCTCCGGACACGGACCATTGGTGTGTGATCCCGGGCAGCCAACCTATCAACTGCAGTCAGCTCTTCGAGGCCGAGTGCCAGGAATTGCAGAAGAATTATGGTATCCCGTACGAACGGAGTCCTAATGGAAACAAGGTTTACTCATCATGCGAGCGGTATGTGATGGATGATGAAGACACCGGCAGTGGCTTGGGCCCGAATGCAACTGACGTGAGACCCTGCGATGCTGGCTGGGACTTTGACCGATCGCGCTACAAGTCGACTATCATTGAAGATTACAATTTGGTGTGTGACAGAGCGGATTACGCTGGTCTAGCACAGTCAGTGTGGTTTGTCGGATTGCTTGTCGGTTCCTTCGTCTGGGGTTGGGCTGGTGACTTTTTGGGAAGAAGGAAGACTTTCCTCATATGCCTCCTTCTAGTTACCGTCTCTTCCATAGGCACAGCTTTCATCCCCAACTTTCCAGCTTTCGTCGTACTGCGTGTCATCACGGCAGCATGTCTCTACGGATCCTTCCTTGTGACTTTCATCATTGCCTCTGAGATGGTGGAATCAAAGAAGCGAGTCTTCGTCGGTACTTTGTTTAATTTGTTCTTCAGCTTTGGCTTAATGCTTTTGTCCGTGATGGCGTTCTTACTACGAGAATGGCGTCACCTGCAACTGGCAATTTCACTTCAATTTGTTTTCTTTTTGCCGTTGTTGTTACTTCTACCAGAGTCTCCTCTTTTGCTCATGTCAAAGGGCAAATTTGATGAAGCGATCGCCATTCTGACCAAAATCGCAAAAGTCAATGGGACCAAAGTTCCGGAGAATCCCTTTGAAACGTCTGATGATGTAAAGCTATCTGTCCTAAACCAGCGCTCGTCGGTCACACCGCTTGATCTGGTTCGCACACCTAACCTTCGCAGGATCACTCTCATCATGTGGTGTGATTGGTTTGTTGTTAACATGGTCTACTATGGATTGTCTTTGAGCACGTCTACCCTCGGTATAGATGACTACCTAGCAGCTTTTGTGTCAGCAGCAGTTGAAATACCAAGCCTGTTCTTCTCTTGGTATGTGATGGAACGCTTCGGAAGACGTTTGACCATGGTCGCATTGTACGTCGCAGGTGGAGTGGCCTGCCTGATTACAATCTTTCTTCCTCTTGGGGCAGCAAGAGCTGCAGTTGCAATGGTTGGCAAGTTTGCCATAACTGCCGTTTTCAACCACGTCTACATTTACGCTTGTGAGCTGTACCCGACTGTCATCAGGAGTACTGGTGTTGGGGCATGTTCCATGGTGGCTCGTGTTAGCGGCATTCTCTGTCCATTTATCGTGATCCTAGGCAAGCACTGGGTTCCTCTGCCACTCCTCGTCTTCGGTATTTGCTCTGTCATTGCTGGGATACTCTCGCTGATGCTCCCGGAAACTCTGGGGCGCAACTTACCTAATACTATCGCTGAAGGAGAACAATTTGGAAGTAAGTGCATGGACTTAAGTTAACAATCACTTTATTGACAGAGACTACTAACAAAGATATAGTAAATATCCTGTTGTCTGCTTTAGTAATCCATGGCGTTTTGTACGCCAGGAGGCGGCAACTGGCAGCCAAATTTTGCCGAAGCAGATGGAGGCATTTGCTTCCTTGAGAGTTTATAATCCAATGGACACACCACAGCAGACGGACGTTGCTTATATTAACTTGTGATGGTACACTTAATGGTTTAGAGGGAAATTACAAATTACATTCGAGATCATGTTTTTGACATTCGAGCGCATTTTAATGGATTGGGGGGGGGGTTAGTTGATACGAACATATTAAACAAGCATTTGAAACCGGTGTCAATAATTTGCACCTGACACACTGTAACAAACGCTTAGTTAAAGCCTAGTTTCAATATCGACGTAAGAAACGCAAAGGGCCCAATCTGCAACGCAGACATATGGAAACATTTCATCCGGAAGTGTCGCCGACAACCCAGAAAAACGCAAACTATCTTGCAGACAATCGGCAAAGTTGAACCTGGTTCCGCTTAACTTCGGTATGGAAACCCGGCTAAGATCGATTGTGAAATGGTAAGGAGCGATTACGCGCAGAGGTTGTTGACCATAGATATATAATAAAAAGACCAGATCAGCAGCACGTGCATACGCCCCCATTCATTGTGCGATGAATATGCGCAATTTTTGTGGTCTCTCGTGAACGCGCAAAAGTTTTACATAAGTCATACTGTAACAGCTGAATGTATCTGTCCTCCAGCACGTAACCTAGCTCAACGTGCGCGAAGTTAGAAATGCGCACCGAGTATGTACACGCTGCGCACACACGTTGGTGTGTCGCTTTCCGTTTCGCTTACGATGACTTTATTTTCTGCAAACTTATAAACCTGTACACCCGTACATTGTGCAGTCCACTTACTCAAGAGCAAATGTTTTCAGTTAAATCGTTTGCAGGGGCACTGCGTCCTCAAATCTTCGAAGTTTTTATGCTTCTGTATTTACTGATCCTATTTCAAACATCTGGTTGAAAGGAAACAACCTAATGTCAAACCGTTCCCGAAAAAAGACGAAATGCCCCAGCTTGTTGACATCGGACACGACGGAGTACGCATACGTTTTTCCTGTCGTCTTCATTTGATTATTATTATTATTATAAATTTTTGACAAAGTCATGGGTTGTGGAAAGACTGTACAGCCCATCTTGAACCACTTCCCATATAAAATACTATAAAAACTTAAAAGTAATCAGTTAAAGATAAAAACTTAAAGTAATCATGTAAACTGTAAAACAAAAGGATAATATTTTAAATTTAACGTATAGGTAGAAAAGAAAAAGTAAAATTAACATGATAAAATCTATGACCAACCAAAAACCCAGAAAGATAAAATAGACGCGCAGACAAACATTAATAAAAATAAAATAATAAAACGTTAAAAATAAGTACATTTAAATTTAAAAGTGAAAAAAAACCACCCTCAAACCAACTGGCCAATAAAAACAAAGGAGATAAAATAGAGATATTATCAAACGATTACGCGCAACAATAAATTGTTTAAACTAGTAAATATAATTCTGAAAGATAGGAACAAAATAACATTAAACAATAATGGAAATGCACAATAAAACCAATTTACACACAACAGTGAAGCATGAAAAGGGTTAAACTGTAAAAAAAAAAAATTAAAAGTGAAAATAGATATATATATCTAATAAAATATGTAAAGATATATTACGATAAACCTGCTTAATAAAAACCAAGAATTAAAAGATGCTATATTAAGCTTAAAGGTCAAGAAATCAAACAGGGAACTTTTGAACACATTCACAGATTCACTGTGGATGACGTGTTCAGGCAGACTATTCCACTCATTTGCAATACGTATAAAGAACGAATGTTTGAAACAATCAGTTCCGGTTATTTGGGTAAGTGTCCCATAAGGGTGCAGACCAGTAAATCGGTCCGAAATTGCCTGCGCGGGCCAAATCGCGATTTGCATGCCCTCAAAATCTTCGGTATTTGAGCATGCTGTGACCCATGAACTTGAGGGTTTGTAAAAAATATGGGTGGAAGCCGTGCACAGGACTGGAAGCTTGCAGTTCTGTGTAATTTGGATGTAATTTGCACCCTAAAAGCGCTCTATTTTGCAATGGAGTGTAGGCATCGTTTTTCAAAATGGCGATGGGCTTCAGGACTATTTTCAGGGGTGATCGTCTTCAGATGAAAATTTCTCCTAAAAGTCATCAGTTGACCCCCCGTAAATTGAACAGAAAATGAAAGATGATGAAATAAGCTTTAATTTGATGGGTGTCTCGAACACCTTGGAGAGTTGTGAGTATTTTTTCCCGAATTTTTGAAGTGGGAGCATTTACCATTGGGGTCTATGGAAGTTTATTTACTGGTCTGCTACCTGTAGTTTCAAAATGGCGCCTTCCACGGTTTGTTGTCAAATGTTTGCGGAGTGTTTTTTTTCAGGGGGGCGGAACCTGGGGGGGGGCAGCGTTTCAAAAGGGGTCACTAATGGCGGTTTCGCAACAAATGCGCCCAAAATCTGAAAAGCGCCGATGAAACGTCCTCCGATCACAGCAATTTTGAGCCAACAAGGGGGGGGGGTAATTTGGGGTCGGAAGGAGCAAAAACTCAATTAACGCCCGTTGGGGGCGCCCTACAGTAAGGTAGCCGCAAACAGAGGGCTTGTTTTCAGGCCAGAAATCGCAGTCAGAGATTTTTTTCTCGCAATTTTTTGATGAAATATGAGTCATCCATCCTTCCTCGTGCCGTACAAGTGGTTTGGGGAATTTTTTCAAAACCTCGCTTCTCTATAGGGTGCAGACCAGTAAATCGGTCCGAAATTGCCTGCGCGGGCCAAATCGCGATTTGCATGCCCTCAAAATCTTCGGTATTTGAGCATGCTGTGACCCATGAACTTGAGGGTTTGTAAAAAATATGGGTGGAAGCCGTGCACAGGACTGGGAGCTTGCAGTTCTGTGTAATTTGGATGTAATTTGCACCCTAAAAGCGCTCTATTTTGCAATGGAGTGTAGGCATCGTTTTTCAAAATGGCGATGGGCTTCAGGACTATTTTCAGGGGTGATCGTCTTCAGATGGAAATTTCTCCTAAAAGTCATCAGTTGACCCCCCGTAAATTGAACAGAAAATGAAAGATGATGAAATAAGCTTTAATTTGATGGGTGTCTCGAACACCTTGGAGAGTTGTGAGTATTTTTCCCGAATTTTTGAAGTGGGAGCATTTACCATTGGGGTCTATGGAAGTTTATTTACTGGTCTGCTACCATAAGGCCATACAATAAACATGGCTGCCAACGTGACGCCTCAGGCAGTGTCCGAAACGGGCTTCAAGAGCTACGGTCTATTGTCAGCCCGTCCCCGTGTTTTTTTTTTCAATGGGCGTGGACCTAGACCTAGCTCTAAACAGTTGATTCGGATGCAGCCTGTGTCATGTCAAAGTTCAACTTTCCAGCTCTTGCACGAAACTTTACCCGAAACCGTTCGTTTATTTAGCTCCAATGCGCATGTCTGTCATTATGTGAGGAGCCAGGCGCGAGTAAGCTGGAGGAAGTAATCGAACGCACTCATTGTGTGTGTCGCATAAATATTATACACAACAACAATGCACAAATGTGTTTTTTACACGTCCGCATTTTTGTTTGTTCTCGCACGAAATAACACAATTGTGATTCCGCTTTCGTGACGTGAAATAAACCACATTTGTGCATTGGTGCTCTATGTAATTTAATTTACGTGACAAACCCAACGTGTATCGTGAGCAATGAATGAAAACATTAGGAAAAACGTATGCGTACTCCGTTGTGTTCGATGTAAACAACAGGTTTTTTTCGTCTTATAGCCATTTTATAGCGAAACACTGTGTTCGCGTTGTCCCCTCGCTGTGCGTGAACCTGTTACCATGATTGCATCAAGTTTGGCAGAGTCGCCACGATTTCGGCAACGTATACAATTGGCACCCACAACATTTCTTAAATCACTAACATGGCACAGGCCTAGGCCCTACCCATTCTTTTGTTATAAATGTCCGTAACATCTTCGTTCTGCAGAGAGTTCCAGCTTCAGTTTCTGCGTCAATAGCGCCTGTCACAGCCAGGGAGTGAACACCGCCCAGCCTCCTGCAGACTTTGAGCTTCAATCCACGAACCTCTCTGATGGCGTGCCGCAACCTTCAGGGGCTTACATGCCTCTTTCCACTCGAGAGGAACCTCCCACAGCAGCAGTGGACATTTAGGCTTTATCACACTATCATGTCGCCTGCCAGTGTTGAACTATTGACGGGTCCACCTTAAGCGGACCCATGTCTCTAGCGTTCACACATTTAGCCGTTTGATGGACGTACTTTTCGATCTTGCAAATTGCAAAAAACCTAGCGTTTAAATCCTGTCCAGGAACGTTGGATTATCATGCAGTCTTTGCAAGGTGGAACTGAGGCCGAAAACTGTCATTTTGACATGACAAGGTCACTTTGATGTCTCAGTGAAACCATCAAAGACTTAGACGTAATCGAAATAGGTAGTTGTTCGTTTACGTACCATATTCATTTACAACGCCGTTCAGATGTTTATTCATAAAACTAAAGCATGGTAGAGGAACATTTTTGGGTTTGTTTTGTGTTTTTTTCTGATCCTGTTATCTTATAAATGATTGCCAAAGAACAATAGGTAAGTTGGCAAACAGAGATATTTACTGCATGTTAATCTCCGTTCATCCACTTTGCTACAAATTGGACTACATTGATCCCTTTCTAATAACTGTCTAAATCTCTGGATTTAGGTGTCCAAATGAGATGGGGAAAACAGCATAGTGTTGAGAAATAATTATTTAAGCGTATATAATTGATAGTTAAATAAAAAAGGAGGTTGTATGTTTTCTATTTTGTTTCCACTAAATGTATCATTTTTTGGATACACACTGTATGTATGGTCATATTTTTTTTGATGACAAAGATTGTGTCCAAATGCTTTGTGTTCACTAATTCACCTTATAGTAGAGTCTGTTCATATCGATGTTGATTCACACTGTGCATGTAGTTGTAATAGTTTTTCAATGGCTATAATATTTGCTTTAAAATCATGCATTAAACCCATTTACTTTTATTTTATTGCATTATATTGTAAATTATTGTAATGTACATAGTACTTTGTAATGTATACAGAGCCAAGACCTGATCCATAACACATTGGAGGAGGGGCTGGGGCAAACAATTTTTTATTTCCGAAAAAGTGGGCACACAAAATTCCCCTTACCCCAATTTAATATGAAAAGCAAGGGGGGGGTGCAAATGTATTTCTTCTGTTAAGTTTTTCCGACATATCTAAAAATAAAACGAGGTGTGTTTGTTTTCCCCCTCGATCCGCTGTTTTGCAGGGCCGATTAAAAGAGTTTTAAACTGTTAAGGCTAAATGTATTAAATAGAAGTTATTGAACAGCTTCATTGCGTCCTATATAGGTAATTAGTATGATACAAAAGAGCAATTACATTTTGCATGAAACCATCAAATCACTAATTTGTATAAAAACATTTTTTTTTAAGCAAGACGGCTTTTAAAAAGAGTTTTGTTTAAATAACAACACGCAATATGGGAAAATACAACTTTTTGGGGAATTAGAGCTCAACAGTCAAATTATATGCATTTGCATTAAAATTATTGAAAACGTGCCTTCAAGAGGAAAAATACTCTAAAACCAAATATAATAGTTTCAAACTGAGCAAGGTGTGCTGTATTACCCCTTGACTAAATCAATCAATCAATCAATCAATCAATATATTTATTGTCCACGTTAAAAAACATAGAAATTTGACATCCACTGGCCAAATACAAGTACACACAGTCAATATAAAAACTATATAAATTACAAAATAAGACAAGTTTGAATTACAAAGCAACAAAAGACCCGCACACCAAAAAAATGCACCAGCCAAAACAACGCCAACCGGTCACATGGGACAACATCATAGGCAACATCAGGCTGGAAGGATACAGAGAGAAAGAACACCCAACCTTCCTACCCCCGTAGCCCCCCATGACCAATTAACGCTGCCCCGACCAATCCATTCCAAGAGTGCGAAAAATACATTACGAGACCATGGTAAAAAGTGCAACCCTTAGACCCTGCTTGCATTGTCGTTGAACATGTGAATAGCATTAGGAACAAATGATCGTCTGGTGCGACATAGTGAAGTCCTAGGAACAGAAAGACGAATACCCGACCTATTGAATGTAAAACAACTGTTAAGTGGATGAGAGATATCTTGCATTATTTTGTGTACTTTAAGCATGAGTCTTTTTTTCATACAGTGAACCAATTGAATCCAGATCAGTACCAATTAAACGCTGAGCGATTTTCCTTGGTCTCTCCAGTTTCTTTACATTTTATTTAGACAGATTACCAAAGTTACAGATCAAACAAAAAGTGAGAATACTTTGAATCAGTGACTGATAAAAAAGATTTAAGATCCTATTGTCAACGTGGAACTCTTTTAGTTTTCTCAAGAAGTACAACCTTTGGTTAGCTTTACTAGAAAGTAATTGTGAATTTGTGTTCCAATTGAGTTTATTGTCAATAACTGTGCCTAAATACTTATACTCTGAAACCTGCTCAATAGGATGATTATGAATGACCAGGGGTTCATTGACTGCAGCTGAGCGACGGAAGTCGAAAATCATTTCCTTGGTTTTTTTGACGTTAAGCACTAAATGATGGCGCTCACACCCGTCAATGAACTTTTTGACAGCACTAATGTATTCAATGGAATCATTGGTTAAGTAACCGCTAATAACTGTGTCGTCCGCATACTTAATTATGCTGCAGTTGGGACTAAGATTAACACAGTCACTGGTGTACAGTGAAAACAAAACAGGTGAAACCACGCAGCCTTGGGGAGCACCTAAACTCAAATATTTGACGCTAGACACCATATTATTACACTTTACCCTCTGTGGTCTATCTAAGAGAAAATTGTGAATAACCAACGTAAGCTGTGGTGTTACATCCAGGCTCAATAACTTATCAATTAAAATATGTGGAACGATGGAGTTAAAGGCACTAGAAAAATCAATAAAAATCGATCTAACAAAAGACTTGGGGACATCTAAATGATTGTACAATTTCTGAAGAAATATGGTCACGGCATCTTCAACACCCCTGTTACTCCTGTAAGCAAACTGAGATGAGTCGAAGTGTGAAACTTGGCTGTTCAACATGTTTAAAAGAAGCCTTTCAAAACATTTCATGACATTGGACGTGAGGGCTATAGGGCGATAGTCGTTCATTTCCGTCGGGTTCCTGACCTTCGGTAGAGGGGTAATAAAAGAAGATTTCCAACTCTTCGGAACAACTCCACTGTCTAATATAAGATTAAAAATATGAGTAAAAATGTGGGCAAGTTGTTGGCTACACAGGTTTAAAACCCTGTTAGGGATGCCATCAGGGCCAGGAGCTTTTTTAACATTAGTCCTAGCAAAAACATTGCGAACCTCATCAATATTTACAACAAGGGAGTCATTAGAGTCCTGAATCTTATTTTTTAAATATTGCACAGTGGTATTGTTTTCATCGTGAAAACTGTCAGAGTCAAACCTGCAATAAAAAGCATTTAATTCATCAACAAAGTCTTTATTACAGTCAGTAACTGAGTGTTTGGAGTTGCCTTTGTAGCCAATCATTGTCTGTATGTTCTGCCATGCAGTTCTCGAGTTGTGACCTTTAAAGTTTTGCTCCAGTTTTCTTTTGTAGTCTAATTTGGACCGTTTGACCTGTATGTCGATTTCTTTCTGAATTCCTTTGACTTCAGATTTATCTCCCTTGGCGAACGCTGCCCTTTTCTTTTTGAGAAGTGCATAAAGGTCTTTAGAAATCCATGGCTTGTTGTTGGGATACACTTTTACTGTTTTGTGGGGGATAACAGAGTCAACACAAAACTTGATGTACTCGGATACTCCATCCACCATCTCCTCCAAAGACCCGGCAGAGTCTGTGAATACATTCCAGTCAGTGTCATCAAAACATGATCGTAATGTCTCGGTAGCAGTAGAGCTCCAAACACGACATTCCCTGGTGACCACCTTGCATCTTTTTAATTTCTGCTTATAAGATGGCAGTAAAAGAATGTTGTTGTGGTCAGACCTGCCAAGTGGAGGGCATACCTTGGATGCATAAGCATGCGGAATGTTGCAGTAGCAAAGGTCGAGGGTCGATTCATTCCGTGTGTGTTGCTGCACATACTGTTTATAGGTGGGCAATGATGTATCTAGCCTGCATTGGTTGAAATCACCCAGGATGATTTTTGCAGAGTCGGGCGACGGAGCCTCAAGATCGTGAACTTTGGTGGCAATAAAGTCGCTTGCTATTCCAACATCAACTTGTGGGGGAATGTACGCTACTAATACAAAAATCTGATTGAGTTCTCTTGGTAAATAGAATGGGCGGAGACCAACAATGAGCAGTTCGTAGTCGGGTGTGCATATAGTATCCCTCACTGACCAGTTATTGCACCATTGATTGTTGATGTACATACACACCCCACCCCCACGGGATTTTCCAGAAGCTTTCGTTCTATCTCCTCTCACAATTGAAAAATTATCCAAGTTTATTGCACTATCTGTTATGCCACTGTGAAGCCATGTTTCAGTAAATGTCAAAAGGCATGATTCTCTATACTCATGGAGAAATCTGACATTAGCACGTAACTCATCCATTTTATTTTGTAGTGACCGAACATTACCCATAACAATGGTAGGCAATGGTGGCCTGAATCCTCGCTTCTGAACACGCTGACGAATGCCACTCTTCCTGCCCCTTTTCCTTGGTCGAATATCTCGAGGAAAGTCCTCATAGTCTGCTGGTTTAGGGTACACCCTTTCACGTAGTCCCAGTAACTGCTCACGTGTATAACTTACACGGGTGGACTGTAGCAGGTGATCGTGGTCGTTGGGTTGGATATTCACCATGACGAAAAACCGTGAAATCAGTCCAATTATCAATAAAAACAGGAACGACGATGAACTTGACATTAGCGGTGACATATTGAAGACAAAAACATCAACCGAGACGAACAGAAAAAGTGAAAAAAGTAGGTGCAAAGTAAAAAATTACGGAGCACAAAATGGCCAGTGGTGGTCGCCGTTGAACAGCGCCCTCTATATGTATTGCAACTTGCAATATGACCTATTTTGAAATTACAAACTCTTTCAACACTGAAATACGTCGCTCCTCCAGATGATATGCTTTGTAACAGTTATTCTTAATGATGATGATAAGTTGATCGGACTATGTAGCAAACTGTCGTGCTCTTTGCACCTTTTAAAGTTAACGTGTTTAATGCCTCTTTGCTGTTTATAGTTTGGTGAGGGATGTTTTCTTGTGTTTTGTATAACATGCTTACTTACCCTACGATCAAAAGTAGAAATCATTACTGAGGAGGCACCACGCTCACGTGAAGGTGGTCACTCGCAATCAATGCTCCTTCGACCAATAGATTCTTCAAATTGCTCACACTTCTCAGTGATGTTTAAGACCTAATTGGTCTACGGAACACTCGAAATCTTTGAATGTTTATTTCTGTCACGTAAATACTGTCATTTCCGCAAAAAGTAGCGAAGAAATCAACGTGAACTTGGATTTGGTCTAAATTTTTGTTCCAAGCAATGTCAATGAATTAGTCAGGAAACAGTGTCTTATTTTGACTAACTTCTCAAACAACAAGTAATGCAAGAAGATGAATTAGTAATTAATAGTTAGTAGTTAGTGTGCACAAAATAATGAGTAATCTTAACCATTTTAATTTGTCATTTAATAATGTTGATTGGTTACATTAAATACCAGGCTAGGTAATCATATTTGAAATAACTCAGACTGAAAACAATTTGTTATTGACATTTTAACCTCATTCCTGAACAACACAACGTTCGAGACCAGTTAATGACCGTTAAAGATCATTGCCCAAATTAAATGTTGATGTCAACACACGTCCAAATTTATAATGAAAAATCATAAGATCAACTTTTTACATTTGAACCAATCAATTGGAAAAAGACAGTAGAAATTAATATTAAAAGAATGGGGAAATGCAGTCTTAAATACATATTAACGAAATGGACCGACGAAAGCGAACTTGAATGGCAATATCACCATCATATGTGTGCACAAAAACGAATTTGAATGCGATAATAGGGGAAAAGAAACCCCAGTATGAACAATATCGGAAAATCGGCATTAATCTGAACGTGTGTTGATGAAAATAATTTGTTTTGCAGGAGTTGGCTGGAAAAACATATGTTTAAAAAAGTCTGTTTAAAGATTCTTTATTTAAATTCAGATTTTGTGACAGAGACAGAACTGGTGTTGGTGTTCCCCGCCCTCAATCATTTAATGTTGCAGCGGCTGGGTAACACAAAAAAAAAAATCTTTTTTGTCCGTGAACTTCAGTCGAACTTCATCGGCGCGGCTGGTACAAGACAAGTAGGTAATCGACCGGGTTGCGACAAATCTAACGACTTGACGATTACGTTCTCGTACCATTATTTATATAATGCAAGCAGCGCAATACATATGCAGTGTATGTTTTGCGGTTAGATCCAATCGTGCACCGCTAGGCAAATGAGGACTCATTCATTCAGTTACACGGGGAGTTCTTCTCAATACGTCAGAGACATGTTTGCAGATCTGGCGACGTTTTGAACGACCAATACACTCAACTTGGTCAATTGTGTGTAGAAATATAATGTATAATTTTGAAATACTTTATTTATTTGAGTCGTGTGTGCCCTATAATGTTAAACAACACAAAGTACAAACCCTCGACGATATGGAAATGATATTCCGGCGGTCTGGAATACACTCTGGAATCTGAACCAATCAGAGTGCTCGCATAGAATTCGCTAGCAATTCAAAATACTCCCATAATTATGTTGTGTACACAATTGAAAAACGTTTTCTCCAAGTCGGTAATTTATCATTAATAGTCGGCATCATAACAGCATCAGCCAGTAACCGTACGTAAAACAATTACCAACTTGTCACCATTGCAAGTCTAGGTATACTATTTGTCTACAAGCAAGAAGCATGGTATCATCTTCAAGCTGAAGCTGTGCTGTGATACCTTTGGTTACATTCCAGAGTCACGCATCACGGAGCACCATTGTCTTGAAGTTGTGGCGCAAAATGCAGTTGGTTCACTTTTGAACCCACTACATTCTAGCCTTCAGACAGTGTGTAAACCTTAGGTTGTCACAATGGTTCAGCTAACAGCAGAGCAGAGAATCTCTGTGGTCAAAAAATTACATGGACCAAGAAGTTTGCAGGCTACACAGCACAGGATGCATTTGGAGAAGCATTCCCAGACTGAGAACCACCAGCAAAGAAAACAATCTGGGCCAATGTGAGAAAGTATGAAGCACATGGAACCAGCCTCAACCACAACAAAGGACGTTTAGGAAGACCAAGTACAGCGAGATCTCTGGAAAACATCGCTCCGTGCGACAGCGGAGGGAGGGTCTTTGCCAATGTGAGAAAACCAGAAATTTTTGCTGCTGTTAAGTGTTTTACTTATGATTATGAATAAAACCATGAATAAAATCCGTGAATAAAAAACCATGAATAAAAAACATGAATGTTTGTTCATCAGGAAAGTGAACCGACTGCATTTTTGCACAACAAATTCAAAGACAATGGTGCTCCTTGATGCATGACTCTAGAAATTAACCCCAGGTAGCATTGAAAAGCGCACAGCTTCAGCTTTAAGATGATACCATGCTTCTTGCTCGTAAACAAATAGTCTGGCCATAGTAACCCTTTAAAGTAGGGTTACCTTTTTTGATACACCCTGTATACTCAGACATCATTTCTTTTTACATTTTGGTAGAGTTAAGTGGGATTTAAAGTATTATGGAGATTAGCAACCTCAGTATTTTAATCAGGATTTAGACAGTGCAGAAACGTCTATTAATTTGATGTATGAATGGGTTTTTTAGGTCTGTATGCTTTATAAAAGTGTTTTAATTTTCGCATTTAAGAGAATGTACTTCCTTTTTTATTGTTTTGGTAGAGTTTATTGGGATTTAATGTATCATGCATATTAGCTAGCTTAGTATTTTAATAAGTTATAAGTTCAGAAACTTTTAACTTGATTATCTATTTGGTATATTGTATCAAGGCAGACGCAAAATATCGCTTTTGTTGATTTCTGGCAGATAAAGCCGGATTTGTAATCAAAATCACGGAAATTAAATAAAACCATTAGTTGGCGCTAAAATATCATGGTCATTGTCATAGTCCGGCAATGTCATAGTCATAACATTAACAACGACGAGCGGTGCCGAATTCGCCCGAAGCAACGCGAAAGGTTTGAGCCGCTATTAGAAGCCAGCCAAAGCCCCGGCGTTCCAAATAAGCGTTTGGTTGCTGTTGGGCTTATTCGGAGCCATAGAGCAACATTAAATTAATTTAATATAGCTCTATGGCGGAGCCGCATGAAGACAACGCCTCGTACGTAACTTGGAGCTGAAGCCAAGCCGCAGCCGAAGCCGAAGCAAAATGTTTGGTAAACGACCTATGTGTCTGTACTGTGCATCGGGCTCTCGAAAGTTCCATATAGACGCGCCCTGGGAGCACCCTCTCCTGTGACGTCACACATCGTGAAGAACAAACGTTGGCGCACTTGATGTTACGTTGGAGACGCACGCGTCACGAAACAACGCATGGGTTGTGCGCGTTGTGTGCGATGAGTGTACACTAGTAGCGATCCTCTTTTTTTGAACGCACGTACGTCTGTCGACATTGTTGCTCGCCACAAAACTTCGTCGACGTTTGTGTTCTTTCCTTTACTTTGCAAGTTGGACAACATATACTTTTATCATCGACCTCGGCCTAAGATTACTATGCTGACGGTTCGTACTCCGGACCCGTGGATCGTCATGTTCCACGTGATGTCTTCACTCATGATGCTGGATCCGATGGAGACTTACTTCAACCAATCTCGGCTGGTACAAGCCATGAACGTCTTCGGCAAAAAGCAAGTATCCAGTGATTTGGATAAATACTTGACAGAAGGTGCTATCATGTGTCTTTGTCCTGGCAACCCAGAAGTATTGAAAGTATTTTACATAAAGTCAAAAAAACTGCAATTGCCACCATTGGCGCTCAAAGCATAAACATTTTTTTTATTAACAAATATTTGAAATGGTTCATATAAGCTCATAACAGACACACATTTTATGTATGTTAATGTAGGCTAAAGATTCCATATAATCATGCTAGTTTAAGTATAAGCCAAATATCAAGCCAATTCAAAGTTTGTCAAAGCTGCAAGCTTTTACGGATTTGAATTTTTTTCATTGTGTCGGGATTTTGTTTTGTCCCAAACGGCGAGCATTGAGCTCCCTTAATCCCTGTTCGGCACAAACCGGCGGTAACGCCCCAACCGAACAGGGACCAGTCACCACCCAACGGGAGCCGCAGCTCGCTGAGTCCCCGGAGGAAGCCCGAAGTGTTCTCCTCCTGGAGGACAAGCTGAAGGCGACGAAGCGAAGACTGGAACAGGCCCGGGAGCAAGAGGCCCGAGCCAAGGACTACAAGACCAGACTTGTGAGGCACCGACGCAGCCTGGAGGAGCAGCGGATCGGCAGCAGGCGGGACGTTGAGGACCTGCCGGCCGTCCTCAGGCGCTTCCGTCTCAGGCACCAGGAGGAGATGACGGCTCTGTGGGAGATTGCGGAGTGGACTCAGCAGGAGTGCAGTCAGATGACGGACAAGGTGAACCGCCTGAGAGAGCGAGTCGTGAAGATGAAGAAACAACATGAGAAATGGATAGCAGGTACATGTATCATCTGCATCAAGTGCTATGTAATGTTACACCTTTGCATTCGCACAAAAGAAATATGAAAGCCACGACAGATGTTCAGGAATGTTTCGGGTATTATTTTTTTTTTTAGTTTTTATTTCGTTCTATTTTTTTTGGGGGGGGGGGGAGGCTCTCAAACAAAAATACTGGACTCGGAAGAAATGAAAACAAAACAACACCTACTGGGCGAATCTCGGTCAAGTGCTTGAAGCCTTTGGTCTTAGTTAAGGATGACTTCTTTACTGAGACCCCCGCCACGAAAAAACCGACAGTCATGTATGAACTTGTCCTGTCCATACCAATACCAAGTAACTTGCGAATGAACGAAGAGGCTCGAATACCTGTATCTTATTTATATATATATATATATATATATATATATATATATATATATATATATATATATATATATATATATATTTTTATTTTCAGATCACGACATCGAAAACATAAAACCTGAAGACCTGGCGTGTGCGCTGAAATGCTCGAAGCAAAGGGAGAAGGCACTGGACCAACAACGACGCCATTTGGAGCTCCAGCAATCCCACGCCGCCTTCATGAATCAACAGCTGCAAGTCAGGAACAACCAGCAAAAACGCGCACATCAGCTCAAACAGCGGCTATCGCAGACCAAGAAGGAGTACCGACAAAAAGAGAGGGCCAATCACGTGATAGATGGTCACCTGACCAAGCTCAGGTGCGACCTGGCCTGCTTCCAACAAGATCTGGTTCTGCGCCCGCAGCTCGAAGTCATGCAGGAGAAGTGCCGCCGATGCATCGCATTTCTGAAACTGCTGGGAAAAATCTTCGTACTGGAGGTCATCTGTGGACTGTGCATATACTTCGCATCGTTCTCTTTGCTTTAAGAGGCAATATCAGAAATTTAACTCAACTGAAACAATTCAGATATCCAAGAGCAGTGCAACTTTAAGGAATATCTTAATTTCAATAATCGTTTCAAGGCAGCCGAAATTGTGACCACATAAAACGTAACAATATAATGAATTGGAAACAACTTTGGGGAGGGGGCGATTATAAGTTCATCAAAACACAATTCTGTAAGTCTGACAACGTATAACTTATTTAAAAAATTGAAAACTAAACAGGATATAGTATCACTCTATGCACGTAATCCTCTTGGATCCACACACTATTCTTTATTGCGATACATCGTTAACAGTAGCTAACTTCACTTTTGAACTCGGTTAAAATCATCTCGTTTATCTTTTACCGCATCAAATTCAGAAAAAAAATCAACATTGACTTTCAGCACTGCCGCAAAATGGAGATTAACTCCAATTTGTTCTTCTTTATAAACAAACAAAAATACCAAAAAGACAATAAAATGCCGAAAAAAAACACAAACAAAAATCATCTTGAACACTTATTGGATGTCTGCGTGGTATTCCAATTTTTCATTTTGTGACCTTATAATCTGATGAATATTAACGTGGCTGAGTTTGTTTTACGTTTTCGTTTCTCTTCGACATTGATTGATTTACAATTCGTTTGCTTTACTGGTTTTACATTTCGCTTCATTTTATGAGAGTTAAAACGGGTCCACCAATCTTGTGAAACGAACAACTCGGGAGCGTTTTGCACGTGTAACTTATTTTGATCGAATTACATTAAGGAATGCTATCATTTCTTTCTCGCGCCATACCAATGTTTTCCCCCGTAAATTTTAATTTCCGTCGATGTTTACTTTCTTTTAATCCAACCTTCATTTCAATACCCCTTCAGTCAGGACAATAAAAGGAAACAAATAGACTGTTTTCTTTTCATTGGGACGAGAATAATACGGAGCCATCAGGTATCTTGAAAGAACGGAACCATCAGGTATCCTGTAACTAATTGATACATTTTTAAACAATTTATATTTCCAGCAAGCTGGCACCGTAAGCAAAAACACAATGCACAAGGACGAGCTCATCATAAACTATACATCTAAAAAATAATAAAAGGTTGACAATCAATCAGAACGATCTTTTCAATTATGATCTGGGTGATATCAAAAGTATATTGCGGTCAATTGCCTCTTCGTAACAGGTGACGTTAATTAGACTCCGCTCAAAGGGCTTTGTGTGTGGGATTAATTTTTTCCCATCACTGATTGTCGTGAAAATTAGTCTCAAAAAACTGATTGACGTGTAGGATGGTACCATTTTCAAACGGGGGAATAACTTGTTGGTCATATGAGGGGGAGTATAAACAAGGCAGCCCAGTTTTTGGCAAGCAAGACTTCATTTAAGGAATGCATTTAAGAAAAAAAAACCTAAAGGCCCTGAAAGAAAAAAACATCTAATACTATCCCTGATCAAGTAACTTGGTTTGTTCATTCCTTAAAATCACTCACCAGTGACGATTAAGGCCTATTTTTACACTTTGCAACAAAAATGTTACTTAATATGATATTGATGCTCTGAAAGACTTTCAGATTTCTGATTCAATCGTTGAATTATCGTTAAGGATCATCCAACATTTATTTCCACGCAAACGGATGACAAGTCACCACCTCGCATAATTACTATTCATATCTGGTAATGAAACCAAGGATTCCTCAAAATCGCCTGCAAGCCTGAAGACAGAACATGTAGACAGAAGACAATGAAAAATACAGTTTTAGAGGCGGGAGGAAAACCACAGGAAAATATTATAGGGAAAACCCACATGGAATAAGATAGGGACTGCAATCCAATCCTCATGTGGACCAGGGCAGGAGTTGAGCCCAGGTAACAGCGGTAGAAGGCGAGGAAAGAATCACTACATCAACTACTCCCCTATAATGAATGGAACAACCCGTTATACTAATTTGCATTATACGGTGTTTCGGCCTATAAATATTCTTGTGAGAGCTTCGCAACACCACTCCGCCGTTCCAAATCGCTTCTTTCATCCGCGTTAGTCTCATCTCAAGCTTCAAGTGTTTCGCGTTTTACTTTTGGCAAGTGACAACGCTAAGATTAAAACTATGAAGATCGCCGTGGTACTGGCAGTTTTCGCTATGTTCGCGCAGGGGTATGTTATCACGGTTTTCAATTAATTGTATTTTTGCAGGTCCTCCATCGAAACTATATTCCTTTTTGTATCTAACTGTGTAACCGACTGACTGACTTTCAATTGTGACTTAGTCTGGTTGCTGGGCATTTTTTTGTCCCGTCTACTGTCCCTTCCCGGGCTTCATATCTTGGTGTAAAACTTGCTTCCATGTTTTTGGTTTGTTTTTTTTAGAGGCCAGAGTCTAGGCTGCAAGCCATGTTCGGAGGTGAAATGCGTGTCCGTTCTGGAATCGGATTGCTACACGGGTGCCGAGCTCGTCAAGGATCTCTGTGGATGCTGCGATGTCTGCTCTAAGGTATGGTGTTTATATATATTACGGCCAAACCAGATCAGTGGTGTAAGGATAATGTGGTCTGGACCACGCACGTTAGCCTGAAGTGTCAATAGAATCAAACTATTCAAGCTAGGCCTAAAAGGAATGGTCTACATTATTCATAAGATCAAACTAGGCCTATAAGAAATGGTCTACATTATGTAGCTGATGATGATGGCGGGTGAGGGTACTGCATAAAAGACGTGCTGGGTCTGTTTACAAGGAGCAGCTGAGCAGAAAATAGTATTGTATATCGAATTCAAGAAAAAAAACGAGCATATAGAGCTACATTAAATGAATATCACTCTATGGTACCGGGGGGGGGGGGAAATCAGCAAGTGTGCATCACGCGACATTTGGACGTGAAGTGCATTTTCTAAGGTTTATCTGTGTGTGTGCTTGGAAAAGAAATAAGTGGCCTGATACACCGCACCCTTTGGAGACGTGTGTACAATAGGGAACAAAATATTGTATACGTCTCCAAAAGGCAATTTCTATAGATAAATACGTCTCCACAAGGTTTTCACGAAATATATACATGGATTTTACTCAAAAACTAGGAATTTCCAAGCTATAGTGATCAGTCGCAAATGGAAGAGTTATAGAAAAGGAATATTAAGTCCAAATTTCAGCCAAGGAAATTAATTCTGGTTAAAATAAGAGCGTTTAAAACTTTTTAAACTACACTTTCAAACTCGAAAACTTTAGTACACGAGATCAAAGGAATGTCTCCACAAGGATACAAATTGCAGTATGTTTGCTTAACTCCTCTGTGTTGTGTGGCTCAAGTCTTCAGCGCTATGACGGGGCCCCTAAACGCTCAGTTTATAGCAACTAAATCACTTTTGTCGGCTTGTTTTAAAAACGGAAATGCGAGGAGAAAAATACCAGCCGGGTATAATGCAATATAGCAATGATAGAAAAACAAATAATAAATAGCAATATAAAAATAAGTGAAAAATTATTTACATAAAAATAGTCATTACAAAAGATAAGTGTAAAAGTAATGAATGATCCCATGCACGGATACCGATTGTTATTTACATCCGCAATGGGCATATGCACTGTCATTAATACTTCAACAAAGCGAACATACATTAGAGTCGTAGCCTAGTGAATATAGGCCTATTTCAATTTGAATTGATAAGCACGGTCAAACAACCTTCAATCGCGCTTGATATATTTTCTTCGTTTGTTTGTATTTGTTTTATTTGTCAGGGTTATGATGAGCCGTGCGGAGGTCTGGAGATGATGGGCAAATGTTCGCAGCACCTCGGTCTCTACTGCCAGTTACCTCGGTGTAAAAACCCCAACGACATCGTCTGCAAATCCCAACCTGGTATCTGCAAGTTGTAATAAATGTGAACAAAATACATCTGGCCGAGCATAATGACGATTTTGATATTAATTACTATTCTAATAAACCATAATACGGCCTTCGGTGCCGGCATATAGAATCAAATAGTACATACACAAATCGGGTTTACGAAAACTCGGCTTCATCTCTGGTTCGGATTCAGGCCTCAGCTGCAAGTATAATCGTCAGCACCCCAGCTCATTTAATTCCCCCCCCCCCAATGTTTGCTTCAGGAATGGAATTCTAGGGAATAGAGCCTGAAAGTAAGAGGTCGCGCGGCCCGCCCATGGGCATTTTACACTAGGTTGCCCTTTCTCTTGCTAAACTTCTTGACACTGCAGAATGATTTCTAACTGTAACCCCCACACACACACACACACACAGAAACATTCTTGTTGGCATTTTATCTTGGTTTAAAAAAATTGATGACAAATCACTTGGAGATGGTAACAACAAATCTTATTTACTACCTTTCGCATTCGGCATTTTCGTTCACGTTTGTTTTCACATCACGTACTTGTGCGAGAACGAGAATGTATAACGTTACTTAGATTTACCTACAGTCGATAGGCTCTGGAGTTTTAGCGGGCTGGCTCGAATGCAGGCCTTACCAAACTTATTTGTTGTCGTAAATACTAAAGAGTCCTTTAAGTATTATATTTAACATTGCATATCCTAAAAGACATCTTGGTCTCTTTAACTTTCAGCTTTCACCCTATGACCGCCACACACAAAAATATTTCTCAAAATTGTTTCTTCTTAAATACGAGTACACCGAGTTTCACTAGTCCGCAGGTATTTTAGATTTTCGGAAGTGAAAATGCGCGTTTCGTGCCAGTAACGCATAGAAGATATGCGTCTCGGATATTGTCGGGCCTCAAATAATTCAAATTGTTGATACATACTTGTCTGATTCAATAACTGAACATTACTGGATTCTATTTTTTGGCTCGATGTCGCATTAAAAACTGTTGTATTATTTGAAAAAAATATAACAATTTTAAAACAAAATGTACTTTTCGTAAACTTGAAAATAACGCGGGGATTGCACCTGTAATACAAAAATCCAGATGCATGTATAGGGTATAGTTGGTTTCACTATCTGTTGGGTATTCATCAGCTCGATGAAATTGTCAAGGCAATAAAAACCGTTGACCTAACTCGCATTCACTTTCATTGGGAACAGATGGAGCATATGGCTGCATCGCAACCCACGCAGCTATCGGGGAAATATTAAAAAAAAAATGATACAAAGAAACAAACGAAGCTATACACATATTGCTTTTGTGTAAAATATGTTAATGTTTTACTTTTTCTTAGGTTACATGTATAACGCTTTAACGTAATAAATCGTATATGTATGCATTTAAAAAGAAACAATTGAATACATTCCTCATGGTTATTTTGTTGTCGTGTCTCATACATAATCACGGTAACTTTACCGGTCAAGATAACATTAAACGGAGGAGATACATCTCTTATTCATGCCCAAACCCACCTACCGGCTGCAGATATCTAGGGTATGTCATTCTTCTATCAGAGCTGTAGACGCAGGGATAAAAGTGGACTCTGACATTTTTGCCGGAAATTTCACATAAGGAAAGGTAGCCTATACACATACGTGTGGTGGTGTAACTTTTAATTTGGGGGAAAACCTGAAATTGGGCCATTGTAGGACTTGCACCCCTGAAAACAGGTTATCATATTTTTCCTTTGAAATACAAAACAAAACAAAAATCCGGAGTTTCTCTGAACTTTTGTATTGGAAATAGAAAACGGTTCAGTGACTATACATGCGTGTTTAAGGGCAAAAATACTTTAGCAAAAATGGGAGGGGGGTTATTTTCGAGTAAAATCAGGTTCGCCTGAACAATAGTTACATGCACTATCCGCTGGGCGTTGTCATATCATAGTGACGTCATTTTAAAAGTCCTCATATAGTTTTGTACAACCCCCCCCCCCTCCAAAACGAACCTTGCTCAACAAGTTGGTAGCACTTGTTGGCAAGTTAAAAAAAGTCTAAGGTCTACAATCCATGGACAATATCACAACCATGACAACAGACAATTTGTGTGCTTTACCGTGATCTTATTTCTTTCAAATACATTTTTAGACTACAAATTTTCTTCCTGAAGTCCAACATTTCAGCTGTTGTCATGTAACTTTTACACACTAACCTTTTTGCATTACCTTCCTCATTTATGGATTGGGACAATTATAATTGTTACATCATGTCTTGGATACTCATACTGTAACTTCAGTGGTCCAGAACGGCTACTGTCCAGTCTATGAAAATGACTGTTTGCTTCATATACACCACTGTCGCATTACATATATTGCGCGTGCGTAAAGGGTGTGTGAACAGAAAACTGCAACGTCTCATCAATGTCAGATCAGACAGGAAAGCTCACAGTAATCAAAAGGTTACGCCTACCGCAGTGATTTAAAACCTTTATCTTTTTTTTTAAAAGTTATTGGCATGATATAACAAAACAATTGTTGACTGCTGTGATGTGGAATATAATAACGCTTTTAACACCCTCGGGGCGCATAGCACCAACAAGGGCGGATCCAGGAGGGGGGGGCCAAAGGGGGCCATGGCCCCCCCCCCCAAAACGAAACCAATTTTTTTTTGTATGTGACATCGCAGTAAAGGCAGGCAATGAGTACACCACCATCTTTTCCTCAAAAAAACATTGGTTAAAGTGGTCAGAAATTGCCTCAGATCGCACCAGAGAGCATCTAGAATCCAAAAAAAATTCGGGGCCCTTAAGCGGGCCCCGAACCCCACGCCGTAATTTTTGTGACCCACTTTTTTGGGGACCAAAATTTGTTTTGGCCCCCCCAAAAATTGTGTTCTGGATCCGCCCTTGAGCACCAATTGGCTTTACCTTGAATGCTACATGTATGCACCCCTTGGTTGTTAAAAACGCCATACATGTATCCCACATCACAGCAGTCAACAGTTGTTAAATGTTGCGTGAGATCCCATGGACGATAATACAATGGAAACGACCAGGATGACATTAGAAGGTCCACTACTTGGTCTTTAATGAACTTCTGAAATACATTTCTTTAGCACTTCTAAACCAATGAAATTGCCTAAAGCAACACATCATGGGGGAGTACGGCTTGTGGTTACAGTTTGTGGCTCATGCACAGAGGGTTTCGACTCGAATCCAGCCATTGGCCATATCTGTGTCCACGGGCAAGCCACTTTGCTCCTCCTTGCCTTTCTCTACCCAGGAATATGAATGGATGTCAGCATTTGTCAGAGAGTAACCTGCAATGGACTTGCATCCCATCCAGGTGGAGTAGAAATATTCTCAGTTGTTTCTGGGAAGCCAGAGAAAACAGCAGCCTGAGGATGATGAGATTCTTCAAGACAACAAAAGAGTTTCCTCCAAGTTGGGATGGGTATCCAATAAAAAGGGAATTTCTAAAAGGAAATATATAACATTTGCACAAATCAAAAAAAAATAAAACGACCCAATTATTATGAAATACTTGATACTTGAAAGTCGGTGAATAATAGTTTCAACCATCTGTAAAACCTGATGTGCTGTCATTTTCAAGAAAAGTGGAATTGTTGTATCAATTTTGAACGATGGTCGACTTACCATCGTTGAAAAAAAAAAAGCATTGCCATTTTGTCAAATACTGCCCTTAATTTGCCAAATTTACTTAGTCCACATTTTGTTCACAACCGTTTACAGTTTACACATCTGTGAACCAGATAACAAGAACAGCATATATTTCTTACTTTTTCCAGGCTTTTCCAACAACAGTGTAACAATATTTGCTATAAAATACTAACTCCAAAATCCATCCATTTCTGAAAATTACAGCAAAAGCAAACGTTGTATATTTCCTTTAATATTCAGTATGCTTAAAACAAATTTCATTTTTGTCATTCACTTTCCAAGTTGGATCAACGTTCCGCTTTCATCAGAAACAAAGCCAAATCTGTCCCTGGCCAATATGGCTTTTCAGGCTGTTGTTTATCTCTGGTTTCCATGGTTAGAAACAACTACAAAAGTATTCCCCCTGGATGAGATGCAAGTCAATCTAATATTACTCCTGCAGGTGAGGGCAACGTTGCTTGCCCATGGACAGGGATATGGCCAGCGGCAAATAGTAAAGGCAAGTGATTTTGGCTGCTTAGATGGTTTTGCTCAATTCGGCAGCAAGAGTTGAGGATGCCTTAAAAAGAAATCTATTCTTAAGAGTAATATCCTGATGAGGCTAGGGGACAACTCATCATCAGCGTTTAGAGGAAGCCTTCTTCTTCATCTGCTGTAGTCGCTTCATGGCCGAGGCCGTGCTGGTCTGTGGTCCGCTCTTTCCTGAGTGTCCACTGCTGACCTTTGTTGACCCATGACTCTTGGAACCAGACAGAGGAGCATTCTTGTTTACAGGGGAAGGCACGGGGGTGGCTTTGTGTCCTGACTTGGTGGAGAGGCTAGGGGGCCTGCTACTGCTGCTTGCGGCCGCTTTGGAGTTTGCGGTGGAGCGTCCAGTGAGGTTTGCTGCAAAGCTTGCTAAACCGGTGTAGGGTGTCTTACTGCTAGAACTGGATGATGTTGTATTTGCAGTGGACTGTAATTAAAGACAACACAATCCAATCCATCAGGGACAACAATTAGGCAAATTTGGCTACTGACAATAGACCATTATCATGTTGCGGCCATTTGATTTTTTCCCATTCAAATCAATGTAACCAAAGCGAGGCTGGAAGGAAAAATATTCTGGTTCCGTTTTGCACAAAAATATTATCATTTCAGTACTGTTATTGGAAACAGGGAACATGACTAGAATGGTGGAAGCATGATAAAGGTCTATAAGCCCCATGCCAGAAATGTTTGATTTGTAGCCTACTTACAAAGGAGAATGAGGGAACCTTGAAAGCAATCCAAGTATCCAGGCAAGCCTTGTTTGCAAATGATAATTACATGAATGCATACATACAAGACACATTAGTCCGTATCAGATGCATGAAGTCCATATCAGAGCAGTTTTTTTTGGGGGGGGGGGATTTTTTACTCTGTCTCCTTGGCATGAGGAGATCTAAAACCCTGTAACTTGGCGATTAAAGATTATGTGTACATGTACATTATCTACTCCAGAAGCATCAAGTTTGTATGGGCTCTGTGCGCTAACAAAAGAGGGAGCTTTTTTACCACTTTTAAAGCCCGTTGCATGGGACACCATGTGTGCGTTCTGTACTGGTTCGTGCGTGAAGTACGCATAACTTATTTATCCTGAATGTGTACAAAGCTAAGCCATAACGTCTTCGTGTGTGAGCGTAAGGTGCCATCGGCGCACGAATAGGATCGAATTTAACTGACGATGGTCTCCCAGACTTATCCCTGCCCCCAATAACTTTGAATCATTCGAAATACCCAGCGGATGGACCGGGAACCAGTCTAGGTCTCCCCCAACTCTCCTTTTCTGGCCAATGAAGGGGTACTTGTGCACGGAGCCATATACATGTACGAGGCCTAAATTTTAATAGTTCAATTTGATTCGGATATTAAAGGACTCTCATCACAAGTCCACGTGACCCGGCATACATGTCCGAGTACCCGAAAGTCAGCATGGCCATTGTAGTACAGTAAGCAAGATTGCACAGTATGAAGTAGGCAAGCCCTCAAAGCTGCGATGGATGAGGAAAAGCTCAGAGCCAACACCTAGTGCTGGGTTGGCCTGAATATGACAACCGGTACAGGTAGTGACCATTATGCCATTTGATAAAAGATTTACAATTATTTCACAAGAAAATAAGCCTTACTGCCATGCACACTGTGTCTGCCAACCAAATGTTTCCCTACTGCAATGCTGGTTGATCATGGGGATGCCAGATGGTCATGGGGTAATTGGACGTCATACGATCTGAACCTACATTGTATACATGTAGGCTACTTAATTGTGAGGCATTCTGGTGAAATGAGACAGAACTGGGCAGAGGTCAAAATGAGGGTTTGCGGGTATTAGGAAAGAGGATGCACTCTCCTCACAAAACTGCTTGCTGCACTTCAATCTGACATTCTGTAACAAGTTACGGCTGTTTAAAGTTTGCATTTATCGACATGTAAAAAAGTAAAATATCGAGAAAAAGACTTATAAAGGCTTAAGTTTTGTAGTCGTGAAAATGAAAGATGCCACTTGTTAGTCATTAAAAACACCTTAAAACCATGATTTGTATACCATTTCTTTAAAATATGTGTAATAGACATATCAAAGATCACAAATATCAATAAATCTGACAATCGAATAAAAATCACCCCCATTTGGATTTTTAATTTTGCTCTACCATGTTGTCTACTACGACCTGTGCCAAGTTCCGTCTCACTTTACCAGAACGCCTCACAGTTATTCTAAAGCACAGGTTGAAGCTAAAGGCTGAAACAAAGTAAAGGGTTTTGACTTTTTAGAGAAAGACATTACCTTAGGCTCCGCCCTCTTGAAGATATTGAGTACCTCAGTGTCTGATTTGGCTTCAGTGTCCTTACTGCTGCTCTCTTTGGCAACATGGCTGGTTGAACCTGTGTTCTTCACTTTCTTTGTTGCCTTTAAAACAGCAAAGGGAAGAGATCATTGGCACTGGTGGAACTATCCACTACATTTGTATAAAGGCATCTGATTTAAAAGTCTCCAACATATTGATGAAGTGAAAAGGGTTTCACACCAAAAACAAGTATACAGCTGGGTTTTAAAAACAAACTGATAGAATGATGGAGATATTTGTTGGCCCCAAGGGCTAGCCAAGTATCCTCTTTGTAGTCATCTTACTGACAGAGAGACTGACTGTCGCTTAATAACAATAACAGGTTCTTATATAGTGCTTTTAACTAAGATCAAAGGCCTTTACATTATTATTACCCCTGATCATTGGGCCAATTAAACATTCCAAATACCATCTCAGCTCCCTGGGGAGTATACAGCTTGTTGCTGTCTGTTAGGCGCAAGGAAGCTAATTCAATCACAATAACCATCTCTGCCCTCACAGGTACCCATTTACTCCTGGGTGGAGAGAAGCAACGAGTGACAAAGTGCCTTGCCCAAGGGTACACACACCATGACCCCGGGCTGGACTCGAACCCACAACCTGCAGCTTTACCCACAGACCACGAATCCAGTTCCTATAACCACGAGGCCACAGTCACTTAGACTGGTCATAAACTGGGGTGCGTTTTGGCGGTCATAACCAAGAATTGGTTTGGTGGTTTCTCTTTGGTTAATTGTTTTGGGGATTTGAGTACTACATGATCATGTGTAATTCTAACCCAATTAAAATTGCCGAAGAAATTCACAGACAAGAAACCACCGAACCAATTCTTGGTTATGACCGCAGATGCGGTGAAGAGAGCCTGGCAGTGTTATCGTATAGGATTCCCTCGCCAATTCCCTCACAGATAAATGGGCTAAGCCAGATGCATGAACAGACTTCCAATCAGTAACCATTCTGAATCAATTTGGACGATTCACAATGCAGTGCGCCACCAAGAGTTTGCAACGGAGAGTTCATTTTTCCCAGTGCATTGTGGGAGATGGTCAACAAATTCGCAGCGCGGGACACTTGAAATTGGTCAGTAGTTTCGTTAGTGTATGATTCCAGTATCTGTTTGCCCTTTTCTTTTCTTTTTATCAATATTGTCTTCTGACACTCATTCAAATGGGCCATGTTTTGTCAACTGTATACTTGAAAAATGGACTCTCCATGGCAAACTCTTGGTGGTGCACTGCATTGTGAAACACCCAAATTGAATAGAATGTTGTGCTCTGGGACCACCTTACCGGGCTTAATGAAGCTGCTGACTAATGTTATGATATCAGTAGAACAGGGCCAAAAATAATAAATGGAACTCTAAAGTTCCTACACTTATTTTCAAGTTGCCTTAGAATGCAGGAGAAAGTATCGTAGATTTCGAAGTTTTCCCAGGGGCTAGCCCCCGGACAGCCTAGCAAGGTGTGCATCCACTCAAACCCGCCCCCCCCACCTCCTTTCACCCCCCTCCTTTCCTGAAAGCTTGATCCGCCCCTGAATAGGGCTTTGAGATGGGTGCCTTTCATACCACCAATTTATTTCTGCACTACAGAAAAAATAAAATCCAATGGAGACAATCTCTACCCTTTAATTAAGAGTTTATCATTCCATTGATTGATCAATGAATCGATATTACCACACGCACCTGTTTCTTCATATTGCGTGTACAGCGGCTGCAGTACCACACAAGACGGGGGTCATTGGGATCCGCTTCACTGGCAGGGGGTTTGTGACACAGCTGCAAAGGGGAATAAATGAAGAATCCAAATTCATCAGGGTAACGAACATGTACATGTACTCCACGCAAAAGTGGACATGGATGAAAAGAAGTAAATTGATGAAATCATCAGAGCTACAAGCATCACAACCTCAAATGTAGTATCAAAGGGGACAACAGGACCATTCATATGAGTGTAAGTACCGTCTATATCAGAAATTTCAATAATCGATATATTGGGAATCCAACACCAAGAATATTTGATAAAGCGATTACTCCATGTAAAAGTTAAAAGATCATAAAGATGACACGTAATTTTGATTACAAAAAAAAAATTAAGTCCCAATTTTCCACAGCTTTCTCTGGTGCAAAAAGTTTGAGCAATATTATTGCTCAAACTTTTCAAAACAAATCTTGTTTTTGAATTTTTTTTTATAGTTTTACATTGGGGAAAACTGCGAATTCCAGCGAATGCAGGGCACAAAGCGCTGCCGCTTGGCATTTCGCTATGTGTTTATTTTAAGTCACTAGCACAAGTTGCGACCGAGTTTTATTTAATTATACAGCAAATGATAACAAAAAAGTAAAAGCAAAAAGGCGAGATATACATTGTATTTTGACGATATTCTGATAACATTTTGATATTTGGATATGATTACAAAATTGCTATCTGCGATATAGCAAAATAATATCGAACAATCGAGTAATATCGATATATCGATGGTGATTATACAGGTATGAGTGGTGGTGTGCCAGTGAGATGGAATATGGTCCCCAAAAACTATTTAAAGGTAACTTTCATCCACAAGTGCCAAAATCTAGAGTTTCACAATGTTTACTTGCCATATTTCAAAGGTCTTGGTTACATAAATACCCCCCCCCCCTTACCTGGTGGTACAGACTATGACACTCCTGGCACTCAACCAACTGGTTCCCAGCTGCCACCTCCAGCTGCTTGCACACAATGCAGGCCAAGCCCATTTCCACGGCAAAATCGTCTGCATCAGTGCTGCCATGGTTACTATCACCATGGTTACTGTCTCCAGTCATTGACTCCTTGCTGCTGTCCTCGGTGCCAGCCGATTCATCCTCGACTTCATCTTCATTCTCATCCTCATCTTCTTCGTCTTCTTCATCTTCGTCATCTTCTATGACCGGTTTCCGCCGTTTCTCAGAGCGTAGTTTCTTTGATTGAGGTGGGTCCAGACTGTCTGAGGAGCTTGTCTTCAACTAAAAGCCAAGAGGAGGAAACCTTTTCATACATACATGTATGTACTAGCACAGGGCACAAGTACCCCAAGTACCCCTTTCTTGTCATTGGCAAGAAAGGAAGAGTTGGGGCAACTACTGGGAGAAACATTCGAACGCGCCCCTGATGACGCCTGACACTAACGAGAAGACACTGTTGCTTTGTGAAAATTCAGAATAAAATTACTCTGGTGTATTTCGCGTCCTATGCACATGAATCAGTACGCACACATTGTGCTTTTAAAAGTGGTAAAAAAGAAACTCTCTTGATCGTGCACGGTGCCCATACCCACTGCCCTATCCAATAAAAATGGGCAAGTTTCTTCCATGGAAACAACCTATAAGCCGCCCTGTGTATAAGCCGCAGTAAACATTTTCATGGGCAAAATCAACGTATAAGCCGCGGCTTATATTCTGAAAATTACGGTACATGTACATGTAGCTAGGTGCCATGATCCATGCATGTACAATGATTCCTCGAAAAATTGGAACAATGGAAGGCAGCATCATCACATAGCAATCAATAAAATTATACATCTTAAACCGACGATTGGACCTCGTATACATGTACATGTATACGAGGACCACGCAATAAACCAAATGCTCTTGACATTTTATTGGTTGAGAACAGCGCTGTATGATGATGCTGCCTCCCAAGTTTTTTGAGGAATCATCAAGTTCTTGAAAGCATCTAGACTTGATTGCAAGGCTGTGTATGCTGTATCATTAAGCGCTCATCACTGGCTGTAGTTTACTCCGGCTCAACATAGACGGTGAAACCTTGCCCCATTGTACTAAGACTACATGTATACCACTTTATAATGTATGAACTGTACACATACAGTTGTACTCACACTGTCGATTGTGGACATCCTATTGTCCCTTTTGTTTGTACTTTAACTTTTTAAGGAGGACTCCCATTGGTTTGTGCACGAGTCGACAACCCCAATCGCGGACGTACGCTGGGAATCATGGACGATATTGTTCTCTTTGTTCTCTAGCATTTTTTGTCCACGGTTTGAATGCCTGAACATGCCCATGTACACAAACACACACGCACTGCCCCCATGTGGGAGACACAGCATGGCACAGCCTTGATTAAACTGTAACGTTCGGGTTGCAGTTAAATGTTTATGAGAATAATTGGCCAAGATTGGACAAGTTACATTGTTTAAATAGCATGAAGTGGGTCACGTTGGTTTACCAATGACAAAGATATTTAGGTCAAAAATCTCCAATGCCTGTGTAAGAAATTCCATGCACAAGTACATGTAGCTAGCTAATTGGACATTCTGAAATGAATGATTACATTGACTACACAAACCAACAACCTGTGATTGGCCGTTGAGTGACATACATATACATTAATTAACCATAGATACTTTTCGACGGAATCACACTGAATGCGCTCCGTTCACAAGTACCCCCCTCACTGGCAAAGAAAGTACAGTTTGGGGTGACCGAACAACGCCATCTTGCCTGACTGCATATTTTGCACGTAGTACAAATCCCCTGGTGTACGTGCATCACACACAAGGAACAGTGCCTGCGCGTCAACCAGCGAAATGTATGTGTCCAGCCCATGGGACGTCGTTGCTAGGTAAAAGGGCGACCTCTTTTGTTGGCGCACGGAGCCCATTAACATAACACATAAAAATAACACATAAACGTGAAAGTTACAGTTTAATGAAGGCTGTACTGTGCTCCGTCATTGGCAGAGTGTGTACATGTACATGTACAGTACAGTTTAAATATAATTTAGAGTTTGAGTATGAAATGCGGGCTTTGTACATACGATGGATGGGGTAGGCTATGGCCAGTGATGCACGCCCAGATATACAGGATAACCAGCAGCATGACTAGAATAGAAAGCATCAAGATAAGGGACACTTAATTTTAGGAAGTGGTGGAATGCTAGGCGTGCAACTCACCTTTTCTCCCGCCCTCTTTTCAGCTCTTCTCTCCGCCTCCTTTCTGGACCCCTCCGTGGCTGCTAGCTTGATGCATGGGGTGGGAGCTTTCTCTTCTTTTTGTCTGGTACCTGACCTCTTGCTAACTTCTTTGTCCTACAACAGAGAAAGAGGGCCTAAAGGTATCACGTTGGTACTAAACGCTTTCCTAAATGAAACCATGCAGCGCCAGGGTTCAATTTCATCAAGCTCAGCACCACATGCAAGTACAGAAAATGGTAAGTATACAGTCATGACAGTGCACAATGTACGTACATGTAGGGACTAGTTAAAGGCACATAGGAACATTTGCTAAGCACCGTCGAAAGAAACCACCCGTTTCCCAGGCCAAGGGAATGCAAGTCATAGAATACCGTCCACCGCCCGCATGTGCCGCCGAAATTGTTCATTATTTACAAAAAAAATCATTATTTACCTAGAATATTAATCTGCCACAACAGTTTACTTCTAATTTTATCAGAATCAGCTCTACACAATTTTTCTAACGCAGAATAGTCGTATTCTGTGTACCACATTGGTGCGAAACCCAATCTGCCCACGCGTACACGCGGTGAACACGCGGTACATATCCAATACGTGCATACAATGTATAGGGCATGGTTACCAGCACTAGCGCGGCATGATACCAGCGACTGCCTGTGGCCGTTTTCCTTAACACTTTCTTAATGTCTACATAGTGACATCATGTAATTTGTCATCCGAACCACACAGCGCACAAAACGACTGGCAAAAGACTAGTAGGGTAGACGCAATTGAGCAATTAGAATACCCCTTCTGGTAAGTGCTTCAGAATAATGAAAAAAAAGCCTCATTGTTTTCAAAATCAGCAGGACGGTATGCTACATGTATGACTTTCATTCCCTCAGCCTTATGGACAAACTCCTCAGTGCTAAGATTTTTTTTCCCCCCCCCCCCCCCCCTAGTTACGCCACTGGAAAGTTGTTCAGAATCATGCAACTTATACCCATTACAATGTCTACAACTTGTCCGGAACCCGTCCCGTACATGAATTGAGATGGCTCCAACAGAGATGACTCCTCACCTGTTTATTGAAGCGTCCCCGGTTAGTCCCAGCAAGTGATTCATCTAACAGAGCCTTCAGCTGTTCCGTAGAGTCCTTACTTCGGGACCGTAGGAAACCCAGGGCTTTTACAAACACGGGATCCAGCTCCAATGTTGCCATTTCCTACGCTTTGATGTGGACGCGAGTGTAGATCGACAACAAACAGGAGTGTAGTGTAAAGTTGATTATGCTGTTTGTGGTGCAACAATGCAAGAAAACAATATGGGCCGGTGAATAAAGACTTTTCAAAGATTTGGGAAAGATTCCCATACCTGGCCTTCACTAGTTTTTCCTTGTCGAAGTGGCTATCGTTACGGCAGTCGTTGTTTAGCGCCCTCTACGATACTTTTTTGATATGCACGCAGGTATATAATTATTTGTTTCCACACATTTTAGTGAGCAGTGCGACAGCTCAGTCGATAGAGAGTAAGATTTTGCACCGCGAGGTTGCGGGTTCGAATTTCAGTTTTGCACTCGAATTTTTTTCCTTTTCTAACCTGAGGCTTTGGAGGATTTTTTTTAAAAGGGAAATAAAGTCCGAATTTCATAACGTTCAAATTCACTTTTTTCCTTCTAATTTTATATTTTCTTGTCATGTTTTTATAAAAGTTGCAGTCTACCGTAACGATAGAAAATGGGAAATGCGTTACGGCTGCCGTAACAATAGCCACTGCGTTTCCTTGTAGTGACCTATCAACCATCAGAAAGTGATAATACATGTCCTACAAAGTCAACTTTAGCAGGGAAAATATCGACACATTTACCATGTATGATGTTTACTATACTGAAAAAACACACAAGTTTTCAGACCTGCCTCATACTTAGCTGGAGTTACCCAGCCCTGAGTTTTATCATTGGGTTGTCATCTAGGGCTGGAGTACTCCTAGAACTATGAGGCTCCGCGTGAGCGGAGCCTCATAGATCAAGAGGCCCGCAAAATTGCCTGCAGCACAAAACACTAATAAAGTACAAAAACGTCCATCAAAATGCAGCCATTTCACACAGAACCGCTGCACAGTTTGCCCCTGTACTCCGTACTTTATCTCTTGACGTACTCACGTATCTTGTGCTGAACTAACATAGGTGGATTCTGTCGGTTTTTAGGCCAAAATGATGAAAAATATGCCCTTTCCGCACTGAGCCAACCTGACACTTGAAACGTGCACGCATATGATCGAGCGATGATTTTCAGTTCGCTCGGAGCGCGCCGCGGAGGGTACGGTACATGCACTTGTACGCATGCACATACTATCATTTCGCTTGTACCGTACCCCCCGCGGCGCGCTCCGAGCGAACCGAAAATCATCGCTCGATCATATGCGTGCACGTTTCAAGTGTCAGTTTGGCTCAGTGCAGAAAGGGCATATTTTTCATCATTTTGGCCTAAAAACCGACAGAATCCACCTATGTTAGTTCCGCACAAGATACGTGAGTATGTCAAGAGATAAAGTACGGAGTATAGGGGCAAACTGTGCAGCGGTTCTGTGTGAAATGGCTGCATTTTGATGGACGTTTTTGTACTTTATTAGTGTTTTGTGCTGCAGGCAATTTTGCGGGCTTCTTGATCTATGAGGCTCCGCTCACGCGGAGCCTCATAGTTCTAGGAGTAGGGCTGGAGCTCATTTTTCTCGAAAACGATAGTATAGGCGTAACACCCGATGACTGTTTCATGCACTCATATTAAGTTTACCACTCGCATCACAGCTGCGGTACTGGAACTGCAACCGATAATGCATGAAACAGTCATCGGGTATTACGCTTCCGCGCGACGTCATGCGCCAACAGCCAATCGCCAGCCGGCAAAAACGACTAGTTGACAGCCTGGTACCGGTAACCGACCGCCATTCAATCGTACACAATTTTTTTTTGTGCACAAACCATCGGCGATCCTGGCCATGCTCGCAAGGTTGTCAGGTTAGCGGTTATTCCTCCTGTTTTCACTGCAATTGTAGGCTGAATCTTCATCGTGGATCGTTTTTTACTTCAAGGACCTGTGTAATGGTTATTCCAGGCAAGTTTGGGGTGAGTTGCAGTTGCAATTAGTGTGTAATGGGGACAAAATTCAACATTTTCCAATTTTTTTTTGCCTATACTATCGTTTTCGAGAAAAATGAGCTCCAGCCCTAGATGACAACCCAATGATAAAACTCAGGGCTGGGTAACTCCAGCTACCTCATACTGGTTTGTGCACAGGGTGACAAGTGCGAAATGGGCACTTACTCGACTCGGCGAAAAATCATGCTGTGCTAAATTGGTCAGTGCCCAAAATGTGTGCTCACACTAGTATCAATCCATATTTCTGACTTGCTTCCAACACAAATTCTTCTTAAGGATCTCTGGTTTCTCTATTTGAACCGGAAATCCTTCAAAATGTCTTGGCTCAATATAGCATTTCACGCTGTGACAAGCAATGTGTTTGCACGTAGCCTCCTCCCCAGGGTGTCGAGCAGTATGCGCCCACTTCTACCTGCTCTCTCACCCTGGTATTGGATCATTTGCTTGTGCAAGATTTTTGAACACGTATGCAAATGAAGAATGAGTGCCTGCCTGTGCATTACATTTTCGTTTGTTTTTGTATGCGGTGTCTGGGGTAAAAACAGAATAAATTTGTAACAGCGCGAGCATGACGTACGTGAGTTACGAAAACACCATTTATTTCAATTAAACTGTTACGATCTCATCGAGACAACATGCAGTATCACATTTCATATCAATATGAACAAACTGGAAAGGAAATAAATATTTTTGAGAAGGCATGGACGAATGATCGCAAAAACACGTACTGCACATTGTGAATAACAACACCAAGTACATGATATAAATCCATTTGTAGTCAATTCATGCAATTGCGATATCGAATCAGGATACAGGAAGAAAGTTTCCTACCCAGGGCTTACTATTGGAAACGCGGTTGGAAATAAAGTAAGCACTGGGGGCGAGGTTGGTTTGCACGGTAATGTGTTCCCTCCATTTTCAAGATGGCAGCGGAATATGTGCATAATTATAGGGCGAGTTGGTCAGCGTCAGGGGCGAGTCGGTCAGGGGGCAACCTCGTTCCCATGGGTACGAGATCTTGCTGCACCATGTTGTTTCCCATCATGCCTTGCCGATCTCAACCCCTGGAATTGTGTAATTTATATGTGTCAAAATATGGCACATTATAAACAGGCTGCAGTTTGTCCGTTTTACGTGCCGACGCCATCTTTAATGTTTAATGTTGTGATTTTGAACATGAAGAATCAATCCTTTCAAACATAAGGTTTGGACGTTGCGTTAATTAGCAAAGATTTGTATTAAATTTACGTACCCCTTTCATCCCTTCACAACCGAAGATACAGGGTTTTTTGGGCGAAAAACGAGGCTGCCATAATCCATATCGTACAGCCATCGCAAGTTTTGAATAACAAAACATTTTTGTACATGACGTGACATGCAAAGCACGCGAGCGCATTATGGGCGCGCCCAGCGTGCAATCTTGGAAATGCGCATGCAGTACGCTCTAAATAGCCAGTCAGCATCGTTTACGTGTACATCACGGCCAGGCATGCCAGGGGTTAGTGAAAGAACGCGCACGCGCCCATGGAGTCGAGGCTGGTCAGGGGCAAGTAAGACCCACTGATCTCTAAGGATAGCGGATAAAGAGCTGCACAGCCTCGACTCCACGGGCACGTGGGCCTTCCTTCACTAACCCCTGGCCGTGTTGTACACGTAATGACATCACGTCACATACAAATATTCAAAACTGTGCGATGCCTGTACGATATGGATTATGGCAGCCTCTTTTTCGCTGGAAAAAACCCTGTATCTGGGGTTGTAAAGGGACAGGTGAATGATTGTTCAGTTGGACCATGGAGGTAGAATCCAAGTTGCCAAGAAGGCTCCAGAAAATATCGTAAATTACGCAGCGGCTGGGAAACTGACACTGGCAGCAGGTTCTAATTTTGTTATTAAGAGGGTAAGTGTATTTTTAAAGCATAAATGAACTGGGTCTGAAGTCGCAATGTGGAAATCACTTTCAAAATTTCGCCGACTCAGGTTCCAAGATGGTCAGTGTGTGGCCTATGTTTACGGAGGCAGTCCAGTAAACTGGCCACATTTATGGGGCTAGGGTCCAAGTTACTCGGACTATCAGGACTATTTTGCAACGCTAGTCGCTAAGGCCGTTGCTAATCAATGCTAATCCCGTTACAGAATCAATGATTCATAACTAGTCTCCTATCACGAACAGTTATGAATATTTCTTGCCATGACATGGTCAGCTACTCTGGTGCTGGATCGAAACCCCTCAAATGTCACAGGAATTGGTGGGATTTTGGAATTAAGAGAATTTTGCTCACCAAGTTCACAGAAAAAGTTCCACTGCTCCGAATAACGTTATCGTTTGTCGTCGAATGAGGGCGCTTTAACCCGCTGCAACTAAAGAGGGCGCTTTATTTTGAAAGTCCCGTGGATCATAGCCACATGTTGGTGATCATAGCGTGGCCGCCACGCGAATTTTCTTTTCGTAGGCGGGAGAAGCAATAATTTTATGTTTATTCACGAGAAACTAATAACGTTGTTACGATTTAGTCAACTAGTTATATTGTATTGTATTATAGGTCCCATGTAATGTAATTTTTAAATGCAGTCCTTGTAATGTCCCATAATTTTGACCTTAATTTCATATTTTTTTCGTTTTGCCATTTTTATGGGCATATTCACGGTGCCTTTTAATTCACGCAGAAAACTTAATGTTACAACTATTATAGCAGAAAAAAATGTCTAGCATGTTTAGATATTTTCTTTGGTGATTCGTTGTTGTTTCAGTACTGCATTACAGTAGACCGATGAGCAAAAGTTTTGTCACAGATGTTTTCAATGAGCACATTTTGGGTTCACAATTTGAACAGAAAAGCCGTTAACCCCAACCTCGTCCCCTGTGCTTACTTTATTTCCAACGTTGTTTTCAATAGTAAACCCTGGATAGGAAACTTCCTTCCTGCATCCTGATTCGATACCACAATTGGTTAGAAATGGATTTATATCGTGTACTTGGTGTTGTTATTCACAACGTGCAGTACGTGTTTTTGCGATCGTTCGTCCACGCCTTAATTCTCGAAAATATTCATTCCTTTTCAGTTTGTTAATATTAATATGAAATGTGATACTGCATGTTGTCTCGTTAAGATCGTAACAGTTTAATTAAAATAAAATCATGATTTCGTAACTCACACCATGCTCGCGCTGCGACGAATTGATTCTGTTTTTACCCCAGCCCCGCACTACAAAAACAAACGCAAATGTAACGCACAGGTAGGCACCAGACTACTCCTAATTTGCATACGTGTTCAAAAATCTTGCACATGCAAATGATCCAATACCAGGGTGAGAGAGCAGGTAGTGGTGGGCGCGTACTGCTCGACACCCTGGGGACGAGGTTGCGTTAACCCCTCAAGTGAACATAACAGTGTCTTCCTGAAATGACATCACAGCAACAACGCCCTCATTTAAACATGCATGGACAATGTTAAGTGTTTAAAGAAGTGAGTTATCCAATAAGATTCACCTGAAGGAGATATGTCAAGATGTTTTTAAACCTTTATGACAGTGTTGTAGACTACTCGCGTACTTACTCGAATGTCAAAGTACTCGTACTCGATATGACGGTACTAGTACTCGAATAGCAAAGTACTCGTACTCGCACATGTCGAAATTGAACTCGATCATCAAAGTACTCGTACTCGAATAACTGTTCTCGATAAAACAAAGTACCGGTACTCGTACTCGAATAGCGGTGTCATATGAAAATCGGAATTATTATTGGTTAAACCCTCTCACGTGACCGGTCCCCTCCTAATTATCTATGCATGAGCATGCGCAATACATTTTTGCCAAACGTAACCTTCCGAATTAATATCAAAAGCTTACTTGGATTAGAGATCGTGTGGTTCTGAACACCCCTGGTATTTCTTTCCATCTGACTTTCTGCCTTTTTGAGGAAATCAATACATTTGGGTGATTTCAAACGATCAGTCAATTGACTGATGTTTGGAAATGTAGAGTTATATAGGCAAAATTGTTTTCCCTGATCAAAATAGTTTTACACTGATTTCTCGGAAAGTGTAATACCCATTGAGCTGAAACGTCAACAGCTTGGGCTTTGAAAAGTCTTTTTTGGTTTTTGAGTTATGTTACATCTGAGCAAAATGCATGCCGTATTCAGGAAAATTGCTTTGAAATAGATAATTTGAAATTGAGCATAAATTACAAATATAACTTGACAACTAATTATACATTGACATTCTGTAAAGTTACCTGAATGTTCTTTGCAATATGGAATTTTTATTATTTAAATTGTGGAGGTTTTTATTTTTGTTTGAATTGCATTAGTCATTAACGAAATTATGTTTTCAAAGTGAATTCGGTTCGTTATTAATAGGGAAGAGTTAACAACTGTTGAAGCTGTGATGTGGGATATGATGTTGTGAACACCCGAGGGACGCATATCACCCGAGGCGAATCCGAAGGGTGCTATGCACCCGACATAGCAGGGGCGTAAATCCCTGAGGAATCCCTGAGGTATATATCCCCCCTCCATTTTTTTGACTGGGGGAATGGGCTACTGAGTCTTCCCTCCTCCCCCCCCCCTCCCCCCACTTTTTCGTGATGAGAAAAAAAGAATGATTTTGAGGTTATTTTTCAACATCCCAACGACCAAAATGTATTCAGTAGCACTGAAAAGTGTTGAAACGAACAGCAAAAGATTAAATAAATGCGCCTATTTGATGCCAGTAGTGATTATACATCTATATACTGAAGGGCGCCCCCTGGTGAAATATGGTGTCATCCCCCCTCCCCCCTCCGCTTTTCGAATTTGCACGGGCGGGCAATTTCTGAAATTTCGGCATCCCCCCCCCCCCCACTCGCCGGCACAGATTTACGCCACTGCGCCCGAGGGTGTTCAGAACGTCGTATCCTAACAAAACAGTCAACAATTGTTTTGTTATACCTTTGTCTCTGATGTTTTTGACTTTGATGTAAAAATCACGAAAACAATCAGCAACGGTTAACACAACAATCAGGACAATCGAACGTCAACTCACATGCATGTCGAGTGCAGCTCGACACAGCTGATCGTCTGTTAGTTCGCTGCTCCTACTCATGTTTGAAAACATTGTGAAAATAGCGTGGGTACCAACGATACAAGTGTTGCGTGTACACGCAGTACGTGTATCCCACAGGGAGTGTGTCATGACTTGTTTATAAACTTAACACGTGATCTTTCTACTCCAATGAAAATACAGTATTCACAGAGGTATAACAATAGCTTTGAAATAAACTCATAGTTAACAGAATGCTTCACACTATTATGTGTCGCGGTGTGGCCAGACTGAGTAAGAACCCACTGTTTTTGCATAATATTTAAATTGATCACTTTATAATGGTAAATGTAAGGATGGTCCAACGTTAGGGGAAGAACACAGTTTTGAAACAATGTATGAACTCTATACTGTTCGGGATCAGGCTAAAAGCACACGCTCTTTCCTACAACCCACATTTTTAGCTATTGGCGAACGCTAGAAACCCTATTGGCTTTTAGCAAAACCCGGTCGTTTTGGTAACAAAAAAATCATGTACGTAACCAATACTTATTCGCATTAAAATACCGTCATACAAATTGCAACAACTTAATAACTTTGAATAATTTTGAAAAATATTAATAAAATGTAGAAGTTGAGAAATTGTGTGCAAATGGGAAATGCTTCCTTAGTATGTTTGCTCTGTTGTCCACTTTGGTCTTCCCCTTAACCCTTATAAGTTACGTCCATTTCGTGAAGAGAAAAGCTAAAAGACGCGTCCGTTAATTCTATACACGAATATAAGCTGAAGTCACAGCCCCTCCTCCTCCCCACCCAGTTTTAGACATTTCATTTCATCACGTAACCGAGAAAGAAGAATCGTTCTTTGGTGTCTCAATTGGACAATCCTGTATTCCTATTTGGGAAAACAAGTAGTGTAGAAATTGTTGGAGTAGAATAGACCGCCCTTTTTCATGTTCCCCCAATGAAACAAAAACAAAAAGAATTTCCTTGAGTGCCGCAAGACAACTTAAATCATTCGTTTCCACAAACCCCACTCCTCTGAATCTGGTGTTTTTAAATACTTAGTCAGTGCGGCCGCCGGAAAATCATTCTAAAAATGTAGGGAGAAGCGCTGAATAAGTCCTGACAGATGAGGGTGCTCTTCCAAGTTGAAAAGATCGTATTTGTTTTCGTACGTAACATCGGTTAAGTAGTGGTTCTGAGGTGGCGATGCTTTCATGTTCTTATCGAGAAAGGATATTGAGCATGGATACGCCTCTGTTAGTTACGTAGGCGTAGGGTGTTTGGGGCTGCAGGGTACGTTTTCTTTTGCATATGATTGTTTATTGTCCTACTCTATCACCACTGCTTGAATAAAAAGGGAATAAAAAGGAAAGAAGAGTTACATGTCCGAAAGAAATGCCCTTGAAAACACTTGTCAACCTATTCTAAGTATTAAATGCCACGGACACACGTAGTTACTTCAGGAATGGTCTTTCAACGATCCTTGATCCTCAAAACATGGGTCTATACACCTTACGTGTGCAGTTATGTGCAATATAGGCCGAGATGTGCTAAACCAAAAAAAAATGAATTCTATTTATTCATTTGTTTTTTCTAATTTTTTTTCTTTCAATTTTTTTTATTGTTGTCATTATTAATATTTATTTATTTATTTTTAAATTATTTTTTTGTATTAATTTGTTTACTTTTTTTTGGGGGGGGGGGGGCAATGGCTTGTTATGGCGCTCATACGCCACGGACACATGTGGTCAATTCAACAATAAGTGTATTATGATATTTGACCCTAGGCCCTAACGACATGGGTCTAGCCATCTTATTTGTTAAGTTATCTGCAATATTGGCTGATATATAGTGAAAAATACATTTTTCGGTTATGGCGGCACTTATTTGCACAAAAAAAAGATACATGGGACAATTTTACATTTTGTTAACAAACCAAATCGTTTTCTACGCATGTTGATATAGAAACGTCGATTACAAGTTGAGTTGTGAGGGTGCACGATACCCGCTTCTTCCCACTAAGCTAATACCACTAGTTGATGTCACGCAGGATACAGATTGAACGCAATCAAATAAAGTGATCGTTCAAGTCTTTTCGGTGTTGGATGAGTTGCCATTTAATGCATTAATTAATCGTGTAAGAAAGAATGTGTGTTTTTTTTTTTAAATAAGTGGCTTGCTCCATTTCATAAAATAACAAAGGCATAAAGGACATGTTGACAAGTACATGTAAAAAAATCACGTGATTTGCATACTCTTTTTCCAAGTTATGTCTACTATGATAATAAGATCATACAATTCAGCTATCTGTCATGGGTCTTGACCGTTTTACGAACTGATGAATACCCATTGAATACAATGGAAAATGGACGTTGTCCCATCTCGATGGATGAACGAAAGCTTGCACAGAAAAACAAACATAAATCGCTATTAATATTGACTTGTTCTTTATATTCAAAACACAAATCTGACAGTAAAACTAATGCATCAGTCTTGATTTAAATGATTAAAAATCTCATTTGTATTTGAATGTCTGCGTGTAATCTGTAAAATTTATCATTTTGCTCATTAGCTTCAAATTGCATTGTATGGACAGCATAAAACATTCTGATAGCATGAAACATTTCAGTATTTGTTTCCAGAAAAACATGCCCTTTATAGACATCTTCATTTTGTTTGGATCATTCTTTTTTCTTTTTGGAAAGAAAAAAAACATTAGTTCAGGTCACTTTTTTTTGTCTCATCCTGTATACAATAATTTACAGGTTAAAAAGTTTACACCAACAATTTAACATTAACATTAACAACCTCACTTCCTTGAAAACAAATGACGACTGCACACTTCATAATTTAGTGCATCAAAGTGTACGGAACTGCACAAACAAAACCATATATTTATGAAAGAACATTCAATATATAAATTTGTAGAAAAAAATAATGTGCATAATTAGATTGAATCAAATATGTCTACTGGCAACATTTCTTCAAGTTTTTGAAACAGCAGAGGTGCATCAAAATGTGTGTTTGAAATTAATGAATGAGGGTCAACATTCTGATATCTGATAATCAGGATGTTCCAGACAAAACAGCGTTTTTCGTAATATCCATCTCGCTCTCATTTGAACGCACACACACGCACAAAACACAGAGTCCTAACGACTTGTTTCCCATACCTTCTGCGGACATCCTTTTGCTCACATGCAATTACGAGAAAGCCCGCTGCCACTTGCAACATGAAAGCTAAACATGAAAATAAATATCTCAAGCTTAGTAACCCTGACCCCCCAAATGCCAAAATGTTCATCAGAAAGTGAAGGGAAAAAAATGTATTGACCATTGCATGTCTTCGGAACATCTTACGCTCTCGCATAATGTGGACATCTTTTGTTCACAGGTCCACACAGCGACTGCAATGCTTGTACGCACATAACACAAAAGTCTATAGTAGCTTGATTTACACGAGCAACTAGTAAGCACATACATAAACAGAAAGGTCATTTTATACTGCATCAGTGATGTCTTTGGTTATATAATACGTGTCCAAATGCATATGTGACGTGACTGTGCAATCGACTGCTAAAACTCAGGGTGCAGCAGCTCTGCAGGAGTCCTGAGTAATGTATTTTTTTCTAAATTCTGCAACTCCTTATCACACAAATATTCACACGCTCGAACCAAATCCACATTTCACCCCAAATATAGGACAATTTCGAATGATTGAAAGTAAGATCCAGTAGAACTCAAGTGACAACTCAATCTTCTAGATTACATTAATTTCAATATAAGCAGTTCGTTCGGTCACCGATTTTAGTCAGTCAGATCGAATTCTCACTCGAATAGGGTGAAGTTTCTGTCAGATAAAATAAAGAGTAATACCCCATGATGCACGCTTAAAAAGCTGAAATGAAATCAATCCATCTTCATATCAATGCACCTGCGGTAAACACACCAGCAGTAAACTGTTTTCCTCTCCAAGATTCACTATTTGGTGAAGTGGTTATCATATTTAAAGCAAACGTATATATATATATATTTCATTCTTTGTTTAGCGCCTTGTTATTGTGTGAATAACGGTTTAGTGAAATTAATCCAAGTGAACATTTTCCATGTACGTTCACTAAATATAATCTTTTTCAAAGTACCTCAATCTTTCAGTAATTTTCACTCTGAATCTGCTGGTTTTTAAGTGTCACTTTGTTTCGAACAGGAGCATATGCTTTATGACCTTAATTGTCCTTTGCTTATTTCATATAAGAAATATCACTTGACGGAGTGAGCTTTGTGTCGCACTTTACGTCTCGAACAACAAGGCGAATTCTGCAACGAAAAAAAAAGCAAAGGTAGTTTATTTATTTCTCAGAAATGCGGCAAAGGGACGCTTTTCTTTGAACATTTCTAGGGTTGCTGCCATTTTATATTCCTAATATAGGCCTATGTACTTTTTAAGGTGAAAGGAAAACTTTAGTTTTGTTTTTAATTTTAATGTATTTTGTTTCTGAATGGCCATCCAAATCCAACATTTTGTTAGTTCATAAACTATTTATTTTTTTTAAACATATTTTTCTCCCAAATCGTCATAATCATATTCACACTCTATTCATTGTATTTTTAATTATTTTTCTTTTTGAGTTAACTTTATCAATGTATATTTTTTAATCTATCTATGACTGTAAGAATGTCTCAATTCAGCATTTGGCCGCGATGACGTTTTATTTTTATAAACCATTTCAAATCTAATAATAAAATTCTTCAAATAATTGTGTACATATTCAAAACTGCTCAAAATATGGCCCAAGGTTGCCTTATAAGTGTGGTTGAAAATGGTGCATTTTTTTTAGGACAGGTGTTATGTTTAAGCAGCCGTACGCTAAACTTCGTTTCCATGAAGTTGAGCAATACGCTTCCACTACCTAGTCCCTTATCCTTGTATTGGATCATTTGCACGTTCCAAAAATCTTGCACTTGCAAATTAGGTACGGAGTAGTCTGGTGGCTGGCCATGCTTCATATCAGTGTTTGTTTCTGTAAGCTTTGTTTCTGGTACAAATGGAATCAAATTGAAAACACGATTTGTTTACCTTCAAATTATAATGTTACAGTCTTACCTGTCCGACATTATAGTGTTACATTAAATGATATGAACAAAATGGACGATTGGGTTGATTGTTTCGAGTGCATGCAATAATTCAAAAGGAACGTCAAAACAATGTAATACCTCTAATAATTATTGCTATAATTACCTTCGAAATTGAGCGTTCCAGACCCGGTGATGTCAGCTTCCTTGCAGATCTCTTCCACCTCGTGTTTGGGGATGTCGATGAATTCTTGGATGTTACTCAGTACATACCGAAGCTCAGCTACACTGCACACAAGATACGATGAGAAGCCAATATAAAACCCAGAGACACCCCAGAAAATGTATCAGGTAGTACTGAGTCTAGTGAAACAACTTACAGTGTATCACACTTTTCCACAAATTCTTTCTTCTTATTAGCCAGCAGGTTTGTCCATAAAGACAATACACTTCAAACACTTTCAAACTGACATAGAAACACATTTGGACTGGATTTTGTTTTGGCGATATAACATTATTTGCGATACAACAAACTTGCTCCCTCATTGATTAATGAAGAATCGCCTTCAGAAAACTACCACACAGATCGAAGCAATTTATTTATAATACGACGATAAAACGCAGGACAAGTTGAATTGCCCATTTTTCTAGCTCTTTAATTCAACCAAAATGTTCTTGTTCGTGTTTGGTAATTCACTGTCTCCCTAGTGCTAGTCACCGCGCCATTATTGCGAGTGGCTGGCTGAGCGGAATGTCACTGCACCTACAAAGGTGTGCAACAAACCCCTTGCATAGGCCGGTTGCTGTTCCTCTGTAATTACGCATAAGCCATACATTACATTTGAATAAGGCATATGAGCTTTCATTTACACAAACATTTTAATTGAAATGGTTCTCGGTGAAGGCGCTATATAATTATGTGAATGGAAATAGCATTATATCCATCATGAGGGACAGCACAGATAATAAAGAAAGCAATAAAACAACTTTCTTCGTCTGTTGTATTCCCACACTCCAACACAAAAGTCATCGCCCGCAAGAATACTCACGACTTCCTTTTATGAGAATGAAGAAAGAGAAAGTATTTTCCGTTTTTGAGCCCGTAGGATGGGGGCCAATATTTGAAAAGACCGACCTGATAGAGCCCACCCACCGCGCGCGCAAGTAGTCAACATCACGTGCATCACCATAATGCCAAACTGCACGAAGCTGCGCGCATCTTGCGCATGTGCACCATTGTCGGACGTTAAGTAAGTCGTTGATTGGTCAAAATACTGTAGGTTGGGCTAAATGTAGAAACTTACTCGAAGGAGCCTTTATCCTCCTTATCAAAGGCTCGGAATGCTTCCCTTATTCCTTCGTCCCTGTCCAAGACCTTCAGACGTTGCGTCATCAGTAACATAAAATCCTCAAAGTTCACCAGACCGTCCCCTTTCGAAACACCGATTCAGCAATTGTTAGGAATAAAAAGCAAAACTTGGGCTGTGTTTATAAAAACTGCCTGCGTATAATTACAACTCCACGCAAACATTTTCAACAAATGAGGATGCTATATGGACGCCAATGTAGGGTACAAAGACGTGAAACCCAGGGTGTATTCGAAATCCCGTTCTCGTGATGAATGAACATGAGAACAGTGTTCAATTCACGAGAACCAGCCAGACCAGTACAACTTGCATTATTGTGTGTGTGCATAAAGGTGAAAGCACTCATTTCACAAAGCGCTGCAACGCAACTTGCAACGCGTCATATGATCCATTTCACAAAACTACGATATGTTGACCTCGTCCCAAGTTCCTTGACAATGGCTTAAAATAATCACGTCACAGGTTACGACGTGTCTAGTTGTCATCGCAAAATAAGAAGTGTCCTTTTCTTAGCCAGTTTTATGCAAAAATAATTAAATAAACGAGAGTCTAATACCGACTGGAGACAATGGGTGTAAAGTTGTAAATAGAAAATGCATCAAAGTAAATACGAATCAGCTAATATAGCAGTTAACATTTCGAGGTAGATATACAGTCCATCGCGAGCTTGTTATCCATTAAAACTGCATCTAACATCCAGGAGACCCTAACTACTGAACGAAATGAAATGCAGTTTTCACCACAATGTAGCAAAATTATTGTACTTTATGTTCCCGTTTGATTCCTTTTTCAATTTTGATATTTAGTTTGGAAGTTGCAATCACTTAGCGTTAGGGTGTATTTTTTTCTGGGAAATCCTGTATTTTTTGTTCAATCGCGCGATATGTACATGCATGTGTATTAGCGAAAAAATAAATAAACTTGGTCAAAGTACAAACAACTGACCATTTATATCGGCCTCGTTGATCATTGCATGCAGCTCAGTATCCGTTGGATTTTGGCCGAGTGACCTCATAACAGCACCCAGTTCTTTCGAGGAGATAAATCCGTTGCCATCCTTATCAAACACCTCAAATGCGATCTTCAACTCTGCAAGACAAAGGATAGAGAAGTATCCAAGAAACTAAATAAGGATAAATCTCAAGTTCCAGGCATGCTTGTCCGTAAAGAGGACCTTTTTCTAAAAAATAGGGCGCTATAACAAAGGGATTTCTAGGTACAAACATAAGACATAATCCTTTAATTGACGCAGTTTAGTACCTTTCATTCAATCTACAAACATGCAGATTGTAAACATGTAATGTTAGCGTTGTTGCCATAATTGTGTGTGAATTTAGGTCATGTACTTTGGATGTATGTGTAATACCCCCGAAATTTGTTATAGTGTACTTATTCACTCAAAAAGGGGCGTTTTGAGTACAGCAGCCTCCATGTGTTGTTTGAATACAACGTTCAAACGTTACTCCACCACAGAACGTTTCTGGGACTGGGAAATTAATCAGAATGCTCCGATCGATTTCACACCCAATAAAAAGCCTACTGCGTAGATAATTATAAGCAACATAATATACTGTATGTCTGCTGTTTGAAACCTTTTTATAATGCTAATAAAAAATGTAGTGTTCAGACCTGTTGACCGTTAAGGCCAAAAAGCAGTTTCCAATTTTTATTTTGTTTATAAGCATTGTACATCTAATGCGGCGTTTAAGTTTTGAACCAGGAAAAGTCTCCTAGAGGGTTTCAAATGCACCTGTTCAAATGCAGAGGGACACCAAATTAAGAGGGGATAGGTGGGAAAACGGCGTAGGGGAAAAGTGGAACCATATCAGCTGAACACATTTCGAATTTACTCTTGACTGAACTTTGACTAAATGCATGATGATGACATGTCGCTTCTTAACTTGTGAACTGCATTATGGAGGACATGTTGTGTGCGGGAACTGGTTCGCATATAAGAACGTTGGACAAATTTCGATCTGAATGTGCCCAAAACACCACAATCGTTTCAAGAGTATATTTTCAAACTAAAGACAATAGTAGACTGATGCATGAGAGGGAAAGTTGTTGCCTTCGTTCTAATTGCTCTCTCTACCCCTCTCTCTCTCTCTTTGTTGGCATTAAAGGGAATGTACGTCATTGGCGTTTGCTGTAATTTTCAGAAATGAACTATTTGGGCGGTTAGTATTAAAGATCAAATATTGTTACACTGACATGTTTGAAGTTTTGTGTTCGAAAATGCTGGAAAAACAAGGAAAACTAAAATGTTCAAGTAGTCTGGTTCCCTGACTCCACTAAAGATGAAATGGATAAAAAAAAATGCCGGAAAAATTGTATGGTAAGGGAACCAGTCTAGCTGACCTGCACCCGTTCATGAACATAGAACCAATAGCAACAGAATTTCGACTGAATAAAAAAATGTTAAATGTTCCATTTCCAACGGTGGTCGGCCGACCACCGTTGGAAATGTATACAAAAGTACCATTTTTCTTGAAAATGACCTCACACCAGGTGCCATAATTTTACAGGATGCTTTAGACTGTCATTTACCAACATCCTAGTAAGGTATTTCGAAACAACTTGGTAGTTTTATTTTTCGATGTTTGCAGTGAAACTTGAGAAACCTTAGCAAAACGCTTTTAAAAGAAGACTATGCATGTCGGACGACGGAAGAAGTTGACTACTCACCATTGATCTGAGCTTCACTAAGTTCCTCCTCCCTCTCATCCGTCTCTTCGTTCTCTGTAGGTTTACTCTTGGCCTGTGTGATGGAAACATCAAACAAACACAAAACAAGGGTTAAGTCATCTCGTCAAATATCTGGAAAGAGGTGACAACATTATCCCCATAAAGTCATTGTTTTGGTTATTGCGGTATTCCGACAACTTCCCCCAAATCTTCCAGCATCTGAGTTTCCAAATTCAACGTGGTGAAGAAGTCATTGAGATATGATGACTATACTATGAGGATAATAGAATGGTGTCATTTTGAATCGGTTTCAAAATGTGTTATTTTTATTGAACTAAATTAGCCTTTTCGATTGTGTCCGGCTTTATTATCTCAGGAGGATTCCTGACCGTTTGTTGTCAGAATCCTGCAACGATGCGAATTACACAATAATGTTATTTGTGCATAAACGTCTTGGCAATTGATTTTGCAACTTATTGCAATTTTGCAACCAGAGGGCGCCCTGCTGGAACTGAAGAGAACTCTCAACAAGAAATCCCAAAACGTAAGATAGAGAAAACCTTTAGAAACAAGACAATACTCTAGTGTGTGAAATAACCTGGAAAAAAATCTGAATACTGGTGCTGCATGTAAAAAGTATTCAAAAAAGTAAACATCTTGAGGATAAGATGGACAGTATGTCCAATGTGATACAAATGCACACAAGTGTGAAATGGTTAATTTAACTATTTTAATTTATAATTCCATTTGGGATCCCAACCTTTGAACAAAGAATATACAATAACAGCATGTGTCCCTCGTGAAGAATTTAACTGGCAGATACTGTATTTTTCCGGATGATAAAATGTAACATGCCTATTACTTTTCCCTGTTAACGTCAGTACAACTTTTGACATCATAATTATTTATATTTCATAAAAAAACTGCCCATTAAATAATTTTACATGAAATACAAGAACGAGCCATGTTTCGGCCTATGAATATTGCGTTGATGATTCACCTTGCAGTATTGCTGGTATATTTAATATGTAATCCACGCACGAGGTTTGCTTGCTAGGAAAGTGCGGGTAGAGTTTCAACACAGTATACCGTGTTGTACCAACTGAAGAGTTTATCGGAAGAATAATACGGGGAAAGTATAGACTTTCCATTGCTGAGTAGGCTATTGTACCCTGCTGCTAACTTGGTGACATATGGCAAATCATGTAATGATATTTCAGCATCGACCGATTAGTCATACACAAAGCAAATAGCCGCCTTATTCAGCAGTGTAGGCCTATCACTATTGGCAGAGGGAACTATGACAAATGGTAATAGTGGAATGTTGGGCTCAAAGAATTATACATTAAGTTTCCTCAGAAAATTTCAGGTTGTATGTATGATGTATTTAGAAGGTTTTTCCCTTTATATTTGAGCGTGTGCATCCCTATAGAAAGAGCTTTTATAATTATGTAAGTAACATAACCAGCAAATTTTCCTTAACCTTGTGATTATTCGGCAATTGGCCGGTATAGCCCACGACAGTCTTTCAAATTATTTCCAATGAGGTCCCTTGGTAGAAGATGTGGACGAAGTTAAAGTTTTAGTCGTGCGAGGGAAAAAAGCCCTGGATGATAGTCCAAGGAAATTCCACGGAATTACGCAGGAACTGAAAATCCAATCCACATAATGACTCAGGCGGATTGCAGAAATTTTGAAGCCTAGAAACTGCTAGGCCAACCAAATTCCTATCAGTCGCTTGTCAAGTAATTATTTGGCAACTTACGACAGCGTTAAAAGGCAACAAGTATTGAAAATAAATTTTAATTTTGTTTGGCGCGGCGAAATACGAATTTGGAAATTGTTGTTGCTTAATTGTTGGCCATCTACGATTCCATGGACATCTTTCCTTCGATGTCTCATTTCATGGTGAAATGTCAGTGCTGAAACAAGACTAGGCACTCCTAGTAAATCTGGTCACAGACCAACTTGGTCCAAGGGGTTTAGGTATTCATACGAGTCATATATTTGAGCTAAGTTAGGCTTTTACAAGTCTATTTCACAAGTTACAGTTTAGTCAGTCAAATGCAAAATAATACAGTGTCTGCTGCAGATTCAATCCCCCCCTTACATATAATAGCTCTGCCGCTGCGTGATACTAACCCAAAAGGTTGCAACAAAAGACACAGGTGCGTTAACAAAAGGTGGTATTTTGGATTCGAATAAACCTGCTTTGCGTCAAGGTTTTCTATTTTGGTTAACACATTGTCGGGCCTTTCGTGCTCGGTCAATTGTGAACGTATACATCCATGTACATGTTCTCTGTGACTTGTAGGCAAGTATGAGCTCCAATGCCACAGCAACCAAATCACCGTTGGTATATGCCCTCACTTTTCTCTCTTTAATAGCCTCGTTACCTTTGCATTTTCCTGAGCTATTTATGATGAAGTGGAAAGGAATGTCGCTCAGTTTGTAATGAAGTGCGATACCCGTTTTCCAAAATGGCGATGTGACTTCTTTGGGGATGGAAAAGTTTAACGCATATTTGCCCCTAAAATTACTGAAATAGAATGAGGGTACAGCTGCCTTCAATTTGTTTGTCAAAAACACTCTGGGGAGTTGTGAATATCTTACGCACAAATATGAAGCGTGGAGGCGAGGGTTGTTTATACCGTTTGTGTTATTTCCACTGTGGCGCGGTTAGGCAAATTGAAACGAGAAAGTATTCGTCCGATTAGAGAGTGCAACGTTAGTGCTTATCAACCGGTACAATAACGACGCATGTACCTGAAGCCTTGATTTTGTTCCTTCGTATAAGTTTGTGCAGTAAGGACCATTAAAAAGGACGCGCTTGCAGGACGTGTGCGGATCAAATGAAATTGCATGACAACCATTGTAAGGTGTGTGTTATGTACACTGTATAAATTATTATAATATAGCCAGTCTGTCAATAGATAGTGGTGCCTTGGATACATGACACGAGACGCACACACGCCAAACTGGCGAAAACCATTCCCTTCTGGGTCACCGTACGTTGGATTCCCCGAGTTAAACAAGTGTTTTCCCAAGTCGCTGTGTTTTCCAAGGCGTGTTCACGGTTTTCCTTGATTTTCAGGGTAAATGGAACCCAGCCAATATTGTCGCTTTTAATTTGAACTGCTAAAGAAGTTTTTGAGACTGGATGATTGATTTGCAATTGACATAGTCCAATGGTGATTTGTGGTGACTTACCGAACACGTACGCTGTATATTCTTACAGGGGGGGGGGGGGGTTCAAGCCCATCAGATTTTGTTTAAGGTTCGATTGATGCTGACAGGCGGACATTTTAGGTATTTTTTATTGGTACTATAACTATTACAATTTTTATATGTTTTGTGTCAGGGAAAGTGCGGGTCCGACCCCTTCATATTAACTAGGCATATGTCTGCATGCATGTGTAATCTTCATGGAGTGACAGAATTATCACACTCCTGTAGCCGTTATCTAACACAATTTGTATATTGATATTTTACTGGTTTTTCACTAAAACCTAATATGAATGATGAAATAGCGAGCACTTGAAAACTAACGTTCAGTTAGCGGAAGATTCTAGGACGCAAATTTAATAAGATCATACTTAATGTATCAGATCTCAGATTGCAGTTGACAACATAATAGACAGACAGATTCCAGCAAGTAACAGTGCAAAGTATATTTCTTGCCCAAGCTTACATGAGACACATTTAAAACATGTTATTTAAGCCGGTCGTGTCAAGAAAAGGGAAAAAAATAGGCCCACGTTCACAACGTCACTTTACATTGTGGTAAACTTTACATCAAAAAAGACAGACAAACAACATATGCACCAAGTAAGCACAAACTTACCATTCTCGACTCTAGCACTTTTGGTGGTTTATGTACCAGGAAGCTATATGTCTCACTATTTTGTGCCCAATATTCAGCTGCAAACGGCTTGCCTTCCTGCCCACAGACTGAATAATAATAAACTCAATCATGCGTTAAGGCCGCAGTAGGAAAATAAAGAGTGGGGTTTTGACGTACTGGTATGCTGGTAGGTCGTTTCATGATTTTAGCGTATACAGATATATTTTGGTTGGCTTACTAGGCGCTGCATATGCACGATTACAACACTCTACAAGGTTACGGACCGGAATAAACTTCCATAGACCCCAATGGTAAATGCTCCCAATTAAGAAATTCGGGAAAAATACTAACAACTCTCCAAGGTGTTCGAAACACACATCAAATTAAAGCTTATTTCATCATCTTTTAGTTTCTTTTCAATTTTTGGGCGGTCAACTAATGACTTTTAGGAGAAATTTCCATCGAAGATGATCACCCCTGAAAATAGTCCTGAAACCCATCGCCATTTTGAAAAACGATGCCTAAACTCCATTGCAAAATAGAGCGCTTTAAGGGCCCCAATTTCATCCAAATTGAACGGAACTACAAGTTAACAGTCCGGTGCACGGCTTTCACCCATATTTTTTACAAACCCTCCAGTTCATGGCCCACAGCATGCTCAAATACTGAAGATTTTGAGGGCATGCAAATCGTGATTTGGCCGGCTAAGGCAATTTCGGACCGATTTACTAGTCTAGCTGCAACCTTTAGAGAGCGAAGTTTTGAAAAATTCCCCTAAACTACTTGTACAGCACGAGGAAGGATGGATGACTCATATTTCATCAAAAAAATGCGAGAAAAAAATGTCTGACTGCGATTTCTGGCATGAAAACAAGCCCTCTGTTTGCGGCTAACTTGCTGTAGCCTGTAGGGCGCCCCCAACGGGAGTAAATTGAGTTTTTGCTCTTTCAAACCCCAAATTCCCCCCCCCCCCTCCCCTTGTCCGCTCGAAATTGCTGTGATAGGACGACGGTGGTCCATCAGCCCGATTCAGATTTTGGGCGCATTTGTTGCGGAACCGCCATCGGTGACCCCTTTTGAAACGCTGCCCTCAGGTCCCGCCCCTTCCCCTGAAAAAAACCACTGCCGTGGAATGTTAAGCGCGTGCGCACACATTTGACACCAAACGAAGGAAGGAAGGCGCTATTTTAAAAATATAGGTTACAGACCAGTAAATAAACTTCCATGGACCCCAATGGTAAATGCTCCCACTTTAAAAAAATCGGGAAAAATACTCACAACTATCCAAGGTGTTCGAAACACACATCCAATTAAAGCTTATTTCGTCATCTTTCAGTTTCTTTTCCATTGTTTTCGGGGACAACTGATGACTTTTAGGAGGAATTTCCATCGAAGATGATCACCCCTGAAAACAGTCCTGAAACCCATCGACATTTTGAAAAACGATGCCGAAACTCCATTGCAAAATAGAGCGCTTTAAGGGCCCCAATTTCATCCAAATTGAACGGAACTACAAGTTCACAGCTCCTGTGCACGGCTTCCACCCATATTTTTTACAAACCCTCCAGTTCATGGCCCACAGTGTGCTCAAATACTGTAGATTTTGAGGGCATGCAAATCGTGATTTGGCGGGCTTAGGCAATTTCGGACCGATTTACTGGTCTGCAACCACAACGTCACGTTATTGTAGAGGAACCTTTGTGTAACGAATACATCATCGCACACAATTGTGACAAGCCATTACATTTTGTAGTAGTGGTCCCAACTGCAGCTTGGACAGTCCCAACTACAGTTGGCATGATGCTGTATTCAGGACTTAGCAAATAGAAGCAGTTAAATGATCGTGGTCTGAGCTAAGATTGGTTTCAAGTAAATTGGCGGGGCGCAATGTCACTGAGTCATTAAAGTCATGCACTTTCAGCATGAGCGCTGCGAGGGGGGCAAGGGGGTCGCTTGCCTCCCCCCCCCGAAAAGCCACCTCAAAAAAAGGGAAGAAAAAAAGGAAGGAAAAAAAAGGGAAAAAAAGAAAAGAAAAAGAGCCGTGAAGTCATAATGGAGTAAATTCAATGGGTTGGGGGGGGGGCAAAATGTCCCTGCCCCCTCTTAAACTGAAAAATCAAGAATATGTTGAGAAATACAAGAATTGTTCGGGAAAATTTGTTGTCCCCCTCTAGAAAAAATCCTGGCGACGCCCATGACTTTCAGCCATTAAACATCCAATTTAATAGAAAATTAATTGTACGAGGGTGCACTGCCTACGTAATGGGTCAAAACTACCATTGTTTTGATTTTGTCCCTAACTATTTCATTGCTCACTAGAAATTCACATAAAGTAGGTCGTTGTGGTACTAATTATTGGTCGGGCACAACCCGACCACTCTTTGAAATCGTTCGTATTACTCTTTGTTTAAGTCTTTCTTTTTTTCCGTACAATACTTCTTCGCGGGTTTTCTCCTAAACTTTTAGGAGATTTTAGCTGAAAAAGTTTCCAGTCACTTTCACCTATGACTCTTGAACAAAATAATTAATGATGTATATATTGCCTAATCAGATAGACCATTAATTGATAAACATCGGTTGTCATGTAAGTGAACCCGCTTGACCTTTACTTACGGGTCTACTGGAAGGTCAAAGTTAGGAGAATTCAAAATGAAGACTTTAACTTAAATCAAAAGCAAATTTTCTTCCAAATCGCTTACGGTATGATCATAAGACTTAGTGTGAACTTGTACCATGTTACGAAAACAATATAAATTTTGTTTATCATGACGTCGCCAGGTATCAAATTACAAGCGATTTCAGGGCAAATTCTGACAAAATAGTTTGTGTTATATCTTTTGAACTAAATAGAGTATCGTGTTCGTTTTTTGTGAGGTTCGTTTTTTTGTGATGCCGTGAGAACAATTTCTTGCGCCCGGACACAGAACTGCTTGACCTTTACTTCCGGTGTTATTGGAAGTGCAATAATATACAAATAATGAATGTTTGTGAGGGCAATGGTAAGAATGATTTCATGAGGTGACAGATGAAATGTTGCATTCCACGAGGCGAAGCCGAGTGGAATGGAAGATTTCATCTGTCACCGAATGAAATTATTCTTTCCATTGCACGAACGTGAAACATTCATTATTTGTTTTATATAACACCTGAATAAATCCTTGTCATCTGATTGGTTGACTTCTAAAAGCCAATTGATTCACAGGTTAAAAACTGTTTGAAAGTTCGACAAGTTTATCTTATTTATATTAATGCAAACTGTTTGACAGGTTAAGAAAAATCAGATTCAATTTATCTCGATTTAAAACAGCGCCACCACCAGCAGAAGTGACACCATGCAACGGAAGTTCTACTCACAGTGCAATAGAACTTCCATTGCACTGTGCGCTGCATGCGCGCCGTGCGTTGGTACGAATAATTCAATGACATGTGGGCAACGATCCACCAATCAGATGACTGGGATTTATTTATCTTGTACAAAACTGAATGTTATACAAATAACGAATGTTTGTGAGTGCGATGGTAAGAATAATTTCATGAGGTGACAGATGGAATGTTCTATTCCACGAGGCGAAGCCGAGTTGAATAGAACATTCAATCTGTCACGGAATGAAATTATTCTTTCCATCGCACGAACGTACATGTAAAACATTCGTTATTTGTTTTATACAACACCTGAATAAATTCTCGTCATTTGATTGGTAAACTATAAACTACAATTTATTTTGATTTTAAAGATTTTGAACTACCCCTTCACGAAAATGTTTGAACCCAACGCTGTAGCGCTGGCTCTTTGGAACAATACGCGCTACGCTGAACGCGCACACCAGCGTGCATTTTGCACGCAAATACCGCGTCATGGAACAAGCGCAAAGTGAAACGGTATAACGCATGGGTATAATCTTCAGGTTAGTTGTTCAGCACCCTTCTTTAGATTTGGAGCATTTTTGTTGTTTCAAACGGATAAAATGCACAAGTTACAAATGATGGACATATACCTTTAACGTCAAATACTGTCTTGAACGAAATAAAATGAAGCAATAAGATTTGAACAGCAACTTTAATTTTCTAGGGTGATAACAAAAAGGAACTAAAAATTCATAAGATACAATTGCACCGAAAAGAGACTCTTAGGTTGTTTGAAGGAAATAAATGTACATTATCGTCCCTCACCTTTGAATTTACTACCTTTTTTGAAGGCGTGGTAACGTTTTTGCTAAAAGATTTAATATTTGAGACTATGTTTTCAGTGAGAGTATGGCCTGCCATGCTTTTTATACCTTGATATGTATCTTTGCTTTACTTTGTTTGAAGAGAAAATGAGTGAAAGTTTGAAAGTGTACAGATTTAGCGTGTTATATTTTGCCATTAAACGAGCTTATCATAACCATATATTTTTGTATATGCACTTGATTCTAAATAAATGAGAAAAGTCTCATGAAATTTGTATATACCTTTCAAATTGTGTATTTGATTAAGAGGGCTGTAGCAACCTGTCTAATGCGACCGGTCTTCAAGCCCAACTATGTGTACATGTATGTACATTAATTAATTGTATTGCCGTTTTTCTCGGTTACACGTTAAACGTGTAGACAACGCAAGAAAATAAGATTAGGTAAATGAGGTTGTTGTTTTTTAAGTTACATAGTGACTTGTGGACAACACCCGAAATTGTTATTTTGTCGAAGGTCCTATATGCCTTAAGACGCATAATTATTACTTTTGATTATTGATATAAGAGCAACAACAAATTCTGCGTTTGGTATTTAAGTTGTCTGTAGTTCTTAAGAAACTAAGCCTCGCGTCAAGAACATATTAGATTTTTGGGACACTTTATTTGAGAAAAGAAATGGTCCCAAAATTAAAGTTCTTCAGTTGTTCAAACTTTCAAAAGGAATCATACTGTTCGCCATCAAAGGAACGGTTTATGAATTGGAAGTAATTTTCTGTCTTTACAGCTATAGACTGATTCAGTAAGCCACGCCCATTGCACACATTGGACAACCATCACATCCACCTCACCAATGCCACGTTGCACGTAGCCTTGGTCAAGGCGCTAGTTGTTATTCATCCGGCCGTAACGCGGTAAACAAAATCTTCGCTAGCGCTATGCATGCAGTCATATGCGACCTGTTCTGTCAAAATCAGAACTTTTCTGGGCATAAGGTCAAAAGTGAGATTTTTGCATTGATATGTCTATGCATGCAGTGCATTAAAAATACAGCGCGAACAGCGACCTCACGCAGCCACTAGTTTTATGCAAATCAGTTGGACCCAATCTAGCGCCTTGGTTCAATCGTCCATTCGAGGTTTTGGGGGTGGTGCTCATTATATTAATAGCCTTAGATGACCTTAAATGTCGTTTATTTATTGGTCGATCGTTGCGTGGAAACTTGCATAGTGAAACGTGGCACCGTACATAATCCATACACGTACACGTTGTGTGTCTCTCCACACGGCACCAATGCACAACAACTGTGGTCCCTGTCACGTCCGCAAAAGGCGAATAGCTGCAAATAATTTGATGACGTCCAGATTTACCAAGGTGTGATTGGACACTCCACATATTAACCCCGCCTACACTTATCTGTATTCGCATACAAGGTCGTACGCTAGAAATCCAGCGCAAAATAAAGAAAAAAAATAAGCTTTTGCCGACGATTGAGCCAAGGCGCTAGATTGGATCCAACTGATTTACATAGAAATGGTGGCCGCGTGAGGTCGCTGTTCGCGCTGTATTTTTAATGCACCGCATGCATAGCGCTAGCGAGGATATCGTTTACCGCGCCACGGCCGGGATGAATAACAACTAGCGCCTTGACCAAGGCTACGTTGCACGTTGCAGCCGCGCCCGTCGTGCACGCGTGCACCCATGTCGGACTTTCTGTGCATGCGTGTCGGACATTAATAACGGCTGTGACTGGTCAAAGCGGCATGGGGCGGGGCTTAATGGTCGGTCTAGATGGCAATGTTTGCATTTTGATAAAAGTTTGTCTTTCAAGAAAGTCTGGGTCATTTTTATACCGATGGAAACAAAAATATTTGATACAATTGTAATTGGTATTTTACGCGAATCATTTGGACTAGTTTGAAATATATAATTAGAAAATATAGGCGTTTATGGAAAAATAAGAATAATGTCAACTCGTTGATAACTATTTGAAGGTCGGCCAAAAAAAAAAAGTTAAAGGATGCATCCAGTACATGTATTGTCATATTGCCTAAGATAAATGTCTTCGGAAAACAAACCGGGACACCACACATCCTCACATCAGATAAGAACCCTTTTTTCCTTTTTTTTTATTATTAGGGGGAACTAAGAATTGTTTTCCAAATATTATTCCATTCATTGTGTTTCATTCGTTGTTGAAAACACAAAATAACCAACACACGCTACTAAATACTTTGTAAATATGCCTCCTTTTTTACATATAATGAGGATGTTAATATGCAATGCTTGGCAAAATATGTTGCTAACTACGGAATACATGTATGTGGCAGTTCATTCAAACAAATGAAAGGTTTACTATTCACAGCAACTGCCCCGTGTATAAGTGACAACGAACTCAGATTGGTTGAAGCAAATCTTGCTGTTACTGTATTAAAACGTCAAAAATTAAAGACTGTGTGTGTCCTATTAAATGAATTCAAAACTTGGCAACTTGAATTTACAATAGTCTGGTTCCTCGACCGATGATTCTAATCACTCCTACGCATTTTATATCCAGTTTTACGAAAGTGTTTGCACTGACCCTCCGGCATGTCCTTGATAGCTCGGTAAATTCCGTGTCTATAGTGGTAACGTAGGCAATTTCATGTTTGTCATTAGTCCTGACTCAAATTAGATTGATTCCACCAACATCGACGAATTTTATTGGGGGATATGGTTCCTGTCACGTACCCCCACTACCCCCCCCCCAATAATAGGCCTACCCAAAAGGTTTTTAATTGTGTTTTTCTTGCGAGTCTTCCATCCAGCAAATACGCCTAAAAAAAAAGATCACAGGGACTTAAATCCTGCTGGGATGGGGGTACGGTGGAACGGTGGTATACCGAACACCGTTATACCGAACATTCCGCTATAACGAACACCATCCTTGGCTCGCAGTTTTAATGTACAAAATGTACCGAACATTGTTGTTGAAAACAGATAAACAAAAAATCTACCGGTTGTACATGTATTGAACACTATTTGTGCCACTTTTAATTCCCGAACATCAAACGACCCATAGTTACATCGTGTTTGATTGTTGAAGAGCGATATATGGCTTTTTTTCCCCCAAGGAAAAGAAGGGAAAACCATTCGTGAGAAATGCCAGTTCACTAAGGCCAAACAAAAAAAATAGTTCTGCTTCCGATTACATGCCTTTCAAAAATAGGGTCGGTCGGTCGGAATTTTTTTTTTTTTGGCCAATTTTTTTTTATGCAGATTGAATGGGGTATGCGAAGTTTTAGCCTGAACTATTTCCATTGCACTACAAAAGCTGTACACAAAATGGCCACAAAAAGTGAGTAAAACCTACCTTAATTATTGTCAATATATTTACGTTCGATAATTCGCAAAAAAATTGTGGAAAATTCAGGTCGTTCGCACCATAGGCACAACGCTAGTCAAGAATGGGAGCTGGCCAAAACTCCGAAGTGTGTGATGCACTGTACATGTACTCGGCCCGCGGCCAACGGGTCGAAAATTTCAGGAAACACGCTGCATTGTATCACTCCAAATACGAGTAGTATATCTCAAAATGAACTCGTGAAAACGGAAAATACATACACAGACAAGCTAGATCAAATCTGTGAATTAACTTGCAAAAATGTTCTTTCTCCATCGGTGTTTTCTTGGCATTTTTACGATGTCTTTCTCAGCATTTTTACGATGTCGAGTCCGACCAATTGACAGAGCACGTGCCTGCGCCTGCTGCATAGCCATGCTACTGCACTGCTAGCGCTATCGATCGCATAGCCGTGCACAGACTAGTTACCGCATTTTCATAATTGGCCCCTGCGCGGCGCGGCGGGAACCAGTCGTTGCCGCATTGCGCTTATTACGCACGTGATTATAGACATCGAATTGCGAAGCAGTTGAATCGCGCAGCGAATTTGTAAAAATAACGGAGGTTTCTTTTGAAAAAAATAGCGAATGTAAGTAAGAAAACAATAAATACAAGCATTTTTCGATGCAAAAGGGTTGTTGAGAGGTATTTTGTGGAGACAGACAAGACATAAGGTTTTTATTTTTATTTATTTAATCTTTTTTTTTTTTTTTTTTTTTTTGAATTGCCGATAAATTTTTTAGGGTTGCAGCCTAAAAATAGGGTCGGTCGGGTAACCGGAAGCAGAACTATTCTTTTTTTGGCCTAATGGTCAAAAGAGAGTACCAGCTGCAGTGGTTAAAAATCGCTATACCGAACGATTGTTACTACGAACACTTTCTGTGGATCCAACGATGTTCGTTATAGCGGCGTTCCATTGTATAAATCGCCCCCACTTTTTGACCAAGAGGGGACGTGCAATTGAATCATCCCCACGTTTTCGTGAAAATGCGGATATTTTTTTCGAACATCCCAAACAGCAAAAAAATTTCAATTGCACTGAAAAGTGGGCAAACAAAGTACAAAAGCTTTAAAAACTTGCCTTTTGATGTAAGTGCGAGTATACAAATTGATATGCATCTATATCATGAAGAGCACCCCCTATTGTAATGTTGGTCCAGCCCCCCCCCCCTCCCCCCACCTTTCGAATTTCCACGGCCGGGCAATTTTTGGCTCGTGGCCATCACCCTCCCCCTCCCCCAGATTTACGCCATACAGATTTTCGCCATAAAGAGCGCCTGCATCGTCCGCTGTGTCACCTCAGCACTGTGTATTAATGATGTGCAAACCCGACCCGAAACCGAAACCGACCCGACCCAAAACCGACTTCGGGTCGGGTCGGGTCGGTTTGTCCATCTTTTGAAAAAACCGACTTAAACCGAAATAAACCGGAACAGTTAAGAAATTTAGGTGATGCAATATTATTGACAGTCACTGTGACCGCAGCCCAGTCGGGTCGGGTCGGTTTCGGTTTTGCATTTTCATTTTCGGGTCGGGTCGGGTCGGTTTAGCCATCTTTTGAAAAAAACTACTTAAACCGAAATAAACCGAAATAAACCGAAACAGTTAAGAAATTTAGATGATGCAATATTATTGACAGTCACGGTGACCGCAGCTAGCTCATTGTGTGGAGTGGCCACCGAGCGCACTACCAAGTTCGTATACGGTATTAATGTCTCCAGTCGAATGGGACTGATAGTGAAATTGTAACAGTTTTCATGATACCGCGCGAGGATACCATGCATTTGTCCAGTAAGCGGAGTTACTCTCGATCAACCCACTGAGTATGACAGAGACAGACGATGGTTTTGCAAAAGAATTCATGCCACGTGGGTAAGGGCAGGCACAAAAAAAGTGATCACTTTGTCCAAGCATTTAAGGTATTCGGGGTTTTTTTCCGGTTTTTATCGGGTTAGGTCGGTTCGGGTCGGTTTTACATTATAATTTGTCGGGTCGGGTCGGGTCGGTTTGAGGGAGTTAAGATCGGTTTCGGTTCGGATTCGGTTTATATCTCTTATTTTTCGGGTCGGTTTGGCCTGGTCAACCCGATCCGATGCACATCATTACTGTGTATTTTATTTTGCCTCGGTATTACCCGGATAAAAATCATTCTGGCTACCACTACCCTACAGCAATCATGTACTATAACGATGTCCAGTACAGCAGCCCGTATGTGCATGACAAATATCGGGACTGGTGTTTAGGGACCATTTCGTCAGCAGTTTTTCTGTAAGGAATTCTTCCAAGGACTTTTTTTCTACCGAATCCAGATGCACGTTTAGTTTCTGGCTGGTGTTCGGCAGTGCTAGTTATCGTTCAGTAAGGCACCATACGTGCGTTCTGACCGTGGCAGTTTCGTTCAGTGGCGCTCACAATCATGTTCCAAAAGTCCAATATTGAAGTGTTTACGGCAATGTGTGAATGTTTACAAAGTCTGATGCCGATGGCAAGATAAAGCCAAATGTATGTGGGTTTCCAGTGCACGGCTTCCGTTCCGTTTTGACATCGGGATAGTTTGAGATCCCTGATGTTGGGGAATCAGTTCAAGTACAGGGCCCTTTCTATGCTTCAGCAACATTTTAAAAAATCTCAAAACCCAAAGCCAATATTGGTAATCTTCTTTTTGTGTATTGACATTAGAAACTCCATACACTTTTTCTGAAGTCAAAGATGAAGCCATACCGGGGACGAATCTGTGGTTTGGAAAGTTCCCAAAGACAACAAATCCACGGTCTGGGTGTCCCGCCTCGCCATGTACAAATCACTCGAAGTAAGACCAGGTCATGTGTAGTCTGTGTTATCTTGCTAGGGTTCGTTGCCATAACGAAACTTTGTGCATCACGAGTAATTGTGTTTATTTAGAGGGTACGGCTGATTTGCATACAATCCATCGAAGTACGGCATTGAATGATGTACATCGAAAAATTTCTGGTAGATTTTTCTTTCTGTGTGTGAGTCTTCAAAGCTTTTTTTCCTTTCTTCTTCGTCAAACCTGTAAATACCAAGATGCCGCAAAAAACCATTCAGCAGTTGGATTCATACATTAAGGCAACAGCTGTCGTGTACGACCACTCCAACACCAAACTCGTCAGCAGGAAGGCTAAAGTCAGCAGGCGTAGGAAAGAGGCGTTTCTTTCTGTGCTTCCATACAGGAAACCGTCGTCTCATTACCACTCCCATGAGAGAAAGACATCATCATCATTGATTGCCCACAAACCAAGAAGTAAACCTTCGAAAGAAAGGTAAGATACCTCGTAAAAGATCTATCTTAATGAAAACTCCAGCTCTGTACACAATATATAATGTATTTTGTAATTATTTTTCCCTGGCAAATTACAGTCGGGTGACTGCATAAAAAAAATCAAAACCTATACCCGAAGTTACAGCTCCTGGATTGGCCCTCCTCAAGAGAATAACATTTTGTATAGTTTTACTAATACAGGGAGAGATGGGGGTATATACCCCGCTCACTTTTTGAGCAAGGGGGGCATCGGATCATCCCCCCGCAGTTTTTCGTGGTGAGGTATTTTTTTAAACTTGCCAACAACCAAAACAGTACTGAACAAGGAAAAAGGCAAAGGCTTTAAATGCACCGTTTTGGTGCAAGTTTAAGGGTGTATTGTATGCCTAAGATGTTCATCTGTATCATTGTATTGTATTGTAGTGTTTTTTTTTCCATTTGTCACAAATTGATATAATGCTAATGCAACAGTTTATTTACTACTACAATAACTAAATGCATGTACAACACTTTGTTCAATTAAACTTAAATGATGACAGACGGGGGAACCAGGAACAAAGCCTAAGCTTATACAGAGCCTGGTCCCGTTTGTGAATAACTTTAAACAGTAATTAAAGTTATAATTTAAATCAGTGTTCAATAAATAAATAACTTAGCATAAAAGTAGAAAAACTGAAGGAAATTGAAATATACTGATTTACAATATAACATTTGATTTTGATGGAATGTGACTAATAAAAATAGTAATTATGGATGCACGTCTTATATAATACCGGAAATAAGTAGATATTTTAGATATCTTTTAAATCTATAACAGTCCGAAGGCAAGTATAGGGGTAAGCTGATAAAAAGAAGTAGGCTTGTTTTTTTTTTTTTTTACTGTTATCATATATAATGCGGTCCTAGCCTTACCAATGTGAATTTCTTTGGCGGATCCTGTGTAATGTATATGAACATCTAGATTCCTCACAAATATGGACCTGATAATGCAGGTAGTAGGTTACCTTCGAATTTAAACACAAGGATTCCTAGATAGTATTTGTACAGTTCAAAAACATTCAGTGTTTTATTGTCTTTAAGGGGCGCATAGTGTTTTCTTAAACCGAATTTGTGATGACTCTCATCAACTTCTTATGTACTATAAATTATTTATTCAAATAAGTACCATGAATATTTCCCCATGCTAGAATTCCATATTGAAAATGGGGTCATGCAAGCTGTATAATAAATAGAGAAGAGGACATTTCTAGGTAGTACATGTCGAAGTTTACGTAGTACACCCAATAGCTGCGAAATTGAAGTGTGAACCTTTCGGCACTGTACTTGGCTTATCTAAGATTCGTTAATATAAATATTAATGTCAACATCATTGTACTTTTTTGAAAATAACAAAACATGTTTCTTTTCATTTATCGACAATTTGTTGCATTCAAACCACATCGAGACATTCTTAAGTCCTTTGTTTATAATTAATACTAGCCCAATTAAATTACAATGACTAAAGAAAACCGTTGTGTCATCTGCAAATAAAAGGTAACAATTTCGAAGAGTTACAAATATCGTTTACATATATAAGGAAGAGTAGTGGACCTAAGATTGAGCCTTGTGGTACGCCACAAGTATCTGACTTAAGGGTTGATTTATTATTTTTTTTTATTCAACACATTGTTTCCGGTCACAAAAGATAACTTCTAAACAGTCCAGGGTCTTCCTCCTTACACCAAACCTCTGAAGTTTTGAAAGTAAAATGTCAAGTTTAATAGTGTCAAAGGCCTTAGAAAGGTCTAAGAACAAGCCTATGGCGTGATTCGATTTGTCTATAGATGAGATGATTTGATGAACAAGGTCAACACGTACGGGCCATCTGTGTTGAGAAATTAGCGCAGAATCCGTACTGAGAGTCACATAGAATATTGTGGCGGAACCAATTCATGTCCTATTTAAAACAAATATGGTGTGAGGTTCACCCTCACGACAACTTTCGTGTGAGGCTCACTAGACTTCACGTACCACCTAAACGTATGAATCAACGCATCCTCACACCTGTGAGGTCTGCTTATTTTATACAACTATAGCACGATTATAATGTGTGAGGTCCACTGTGTTGGGTCAGAATGTTTCGTTTGTGTAATATGCTAATTAGGTTAACTTTTTGTGTATCTGTATTCTTCGTCAAGAGAGGGCGCTATTGCACACCACCGTAAAACATGTCCGTTGGGTAAAAACGTTTAGATAACGTCAAACTTTTCATGTCAACGTCACTTTTCGTCAGGCAATTTGTTGTTTTGGACAGCCCAAAGTCGTAAGTTTAATAATTTCTAAATCCTTTTGTATGATTGTTAGACATATATAGAACATGGCCATCTAGATATTTGTGGGATAAAAGTAATATTTCTGGGTTAATTTATTGGGGAAACTTTGTGTAAAAGTGTCATGTAAAATGTGTGCATATAGACTTTAATATACAACATTACATGGGATTCGCACATGTGCTACAGCTGATTTACCACTAACTGGACATTTGTAATATTGTTTTTGTGTATCAATCCTGATTTGTATTTGTTATTCTTTGTTTTGTTTATGTAGATTAAACCGTGTTACGAGTTACGTGTTACGTGCTTCATGCTTTATGTTTCGTGTCTACGTGAGATACATGATTAAAGATGCTAGTTACTGTTGCTGATACATGATTGTGTAGTAGTCATTCGTCATTACAAAGTCAAGTTCACTGGAACTTTTAAGTGCCATCCTTTACATGAGTTTAATGACTGGGCTTTAAGATTTGGACATCGTCATGAGTACTACTGAGACAGGAACGTCACGTCACGGTGAAAGCCGTTCAGCATCGGAGCATGGGGCCACATCAGACACCAGTGGACATGATGACCTCATTCGTCCGCAAGATTCTGTGAGTCAATGCAGGTCAAAGGTCAGCAGGACATCAACATCAGTGACCGGTGCCAGAGTGAAAGCAGCTGCCAGAAAGGTTGCTTTAGAAGCAGAAGCGGCCATGTTGCATCAGCTGCAAGCCCTTGAAGACGAAGAGTTGAAGCTTCATCAAAGAAAGAGACACTTGGCCCTGCAAACAAAGTTGGCTATGGCAGAAGCGGAGGAGGCTGTGTATGCACTTAACGACAGCAATGAACATTGCGATACCTTCTCAGTACACGCATCAAACAACAGTGAAGTGCAGATTGCGACACCCCCACAGAGTACACCTGAAGTAGTGGATACATCTCCAGCATGTCAAACCACGAAGTTGGAGTTCGACGGAATGAAGGAACCAGATACGAAGCCAGAGGCTGAGACGACAGTGGATCCAAACAAGACTTCAGAACCGGACGAGACCGTGGATCCAGTCAAGACAGCAGAACCTGACAGCGCGCACAAGAACAGTGAAACAATGGTTATTGAGCTGGTGCAGCAGGGTCAAAAGCAGCAACAACGGCTGCTTGAGGTGATACAGCTGCCGAAAGCAGAACTTTTGACATACGATGGAGATCCTTTGCAGTATTGGGCATTCATAAGATCCTTTGAGAACAGTGTGGACAACTCCAATTTGGAGGACAGTGCTAAGTTGATTCGGTTGTTACAGTACTGTACTGGTAAGGCAAAGAAAGTGATACAGTGTTGTTCTGTGATGCAGCCACTTGAAGGGTATCAGAAGGCTAAAGCCTTGCTTAAGGAAAGGTTTGGTAACAATTACACGATTGCTGAAGCTTGGGTGAACAAGGTTACTGAGGGTAGTAGTATTAGCCCACATGACAAGAAAGCACTAAGAGAGTATGCAGATGATTTGAAAACCTGTAGGGAGACCCTTAATGCCATGGGTTACATTCAGGAAGTAAATACTCAGAAAGTGTTGGTTACTTTGATTGAGAAACTGCAAAGTTACCTCCGTAACCGATGGATCAAGCAGGTTAGGGTAATTAGAAAGAAAAACGACAGGTCACCCCAAAAAGGGGATTTGGTAGAGTTTGTAGAAGATGCAGCTGAAGAAGCTAATGATCCTGTATATGGTGCATTGAGTAAGCTAAAGGACAGACATGTTGTAACAAACAAGAATGTTCCAAAGTCCTCTGTAAGTCGTTATAGCAAAGGTAGTTACACCATGATGACATATGCCAAACCTGTTAACATGACATGTGTATTGTGTAACGGTAGTCACACCTTGTTTGGGTGTACAGAGTTTAAGAGTAAGAAACCAGAAGACAGATTTGAGTTTGCTAGGGCAACAAAACTGTGCTATAACTGTTTGAGACCTGGACATATGTCAAATTCATGTACCTTAAACCGAGTTTGCTCTGTTGCAGGGTGTGGGAAAAAGCATACTAAATTCTTGCACCAGATTAAAACCATCCCCGTAGGTCAGTATACCCCAAGAACTGAGGTCACGACGGCACCTGCAGAACCAGTGGCATCAGTGCAAAGTGGTTTCACCGACACAGAGGTTGACACGAGCTGTAATGTCACAGGGGTCGGCGTGATGAGAGTTGCGTTGCCCATTGTTCCGGTCAAGGTCAAGGCCAAGGGTAGTGGCGTTTGCATCGACACATATGCGCTCTTGGACAGTGGGTCCACGAGCACCTTCTGCACAGAAGAGTTGGCGAAGCGACTGAAACTTTGCGGTCAACAGCAGCAATTGTCTCTCACAACATTGGCAGGGGCAAACGTGCAAACAGCGACAACTGTCATCAGTTTGACAGTTAGCGGTATCGACTGCAAACAACCAGTTGAACTTTCGTTGGTGTATACAAGACGTGAGCTCCCTATCCATGATGCCAACCTGGCCAAGCAAGAGGACATTGAAAGATGGCCTCACTTGCAAGGTCTCAAGCTGCCACAGGTTGACAAAGGTCGAGTACAGCTTTTGATTGGGCAAGATGTACCAGAAGCACTGATGCCATTAGAAGTCAAGAAGGGTGAGAGGAATGCCCCATATGCGACAAGAACAGAGCTCGGATGGTCGCTGAATGGACCACTGGGAATGGCGAACAAGCACACAGCCACATCCAACTTCATTGCCGCCGACGACAGTTTAGAGAGACAACTAAAGATGTTCTGGAAGTTGGACACGACTGATTCCATTCATGATGACACCAAGAGGATGTCGGTGAAGGACAAGCAGGCTATTGCGATATGGGAAGAAAGTGTTCGTCTCACAGATGGGCACTACGAGTTGGCGATCCCATTTAAAAATTATCCTCCGCACTTGGTTGATAATCGCACTGTTGCGGAACGACGTCTTTTTTCGTTGGGCAAGCGGCTGCAGAGAGACACACTACTGCACGCTAAGTACACTGAAGGCATGCAGGATCTCATCAACAACGGTTATGGAGAAAGTGTTCCAGAAGAGGAAGTTCATCCCTCAAACGGCACCGTGTGGTATCTCCCATATCACCCGGTGTACCATCCGAAGAAGCCTGACAAGGTTCGCATAGTATTCGACTGTGCGTCTAAGCAATTTGGAACATCACTCAATGACGAGGTGCTAAGTGGACCAGATTTGACCAACAAGCTGTTGGGGGTACTCTTGAGGTTTCGGCAAGAGACAGTGGCACTTATGGCTGATGTCCAAGCCATGTTCCATCAGGTCAAAGTCACTCATGAAGAGCGAAATGTCTTGAGATATCTGTGGTGGTCTGATGGTGACAGCTCTCGACAGCCGAGTGTGTATAGGATGACTGTACACCCCTTCGGTGGTACTTGGAGTCCAAGCTGTTGTACTTTCGCTCTTCAACGTACCGCTGAAGATAATCGAACAGACTTCCAACCTGACACAGTCGACACAGTCATGCGTAATTTTTATGTAGATTACTGTTTGAAATCTGTCCCCAGTGAAGAGAAAGGAATTCAGCTGGCACAGGAACTCCGTAGTCTTCTTGCTAGAGGAGGTTTTAGGTTGACAAAGTGGGTAAGCAGCAACCCACGAGTTCTTGCGTCCATCCCCATCGAAGAGAGAGCGAAGGATGTCAAGGAGCTCGATCTGAACTACGAGGCATTACCGACCGAGAGAGCTCTCGGAATGCAGTGGGATGTTGAACTGGACTGTTTTGGCTATAAAATCAGTCCCAGCGACAAGCCATTGACAAGAAGAGGAATACTTAGTGTCTGCAGTTCCATCTATGATCCACATGGCTTTGTGAGTCCGTTCACTCTGAGAGCCAAGGTTATCATACAGGATCTATGCCGCAGAAAGCTAGGCTGGGATGAGTCACTTCCATCAGAGCACCTCAACAGTTGGCAACAGTGGAAACAAGAACTACCCGAGATAGAACAGTTCAGGGTGAATAGGAGTATCAAGCCTTATGGTTTTGGAGAGGTAGTCAAATACCAACTGCACCATTTCTCGGATGCATCAGAAGTAGCTTACGGAGCGACAACCTATTTGCTTATGACAAACTCGGAAGGCGACAAGCGGTCTTGCCTTCTTTTGGCCAAGTCACATCTGGCTCCCCTAAAAAAGATGACTATACCAAGGTTGGAATTGATGGGTGCGACACTCTCCATCAAACTTGATGCGATGGTTCGTAGAGAGTTAGATGTGTCATTAGAGGATTCAATATTTTGGACAGACAGCACCATAGTACTGCAGTATGTGAAGAATGAGGAGCGACGGTTTCTCACATTCGTGGCAAATAGAGTTGCAGTTATCCATAGCGGGTCATCACCCAGTCAATGGCATCATGTTGTGTCTAGGCTTAATCCAGCCGATGATGTTTCAAGAGGACAAACAGCTGAGGAGCTGCTTACTAACAAGCGATGGCTCAATGGACCCGACTTCCTTTGCCTGGAAGACAGTGAATGGCCAAAATCGCCAAGCCTGAGAGATCTATCAGATGAAGATCCAGAGATAAAGCCAGACAAGGAGGTGGTTACTGTATGTGCTGTAAACAAGATGGAACAGGTCGATGTGGTAAACAGGTTGTTGAAGAGGCATTCCTCATGGCATAGATTGAAGAAGAATGTGGCATGGTTGTTGCGGGTAAAAAACTACTTGCGATCCAAGGCAAGGAAGCAACCGACAGTAGACATGCAGAAGCTACTGGCCGTAGATGAGATGACGAGGGCAGAGGATGCTATCATATTGTATATCCAGAGACAGTCCTTTTGTGAAGAGTTGAAGTTCCTCCAGAAGGTAGACTCCAGAAGGTCAAAGGACTACATCAAGAAGACAAGTCCTTTATACAAGCTTGACCCAGTGTTGTCCTCTGATGGTATCATTAGGATTGGTGGTCGTCTGAAGAATGCTCCAGTAGACGAGGGAGTGAAACGTCCGGCCGTGTTGCCTAAAGATCACCATGTAGTCACTCTGATTGTCAGACAATTCCATCAAGAATCGGGACACTCTGGAAGAGAGCACGTACTCTCCCTATTACATCAAAGATATTGGTTGATCAAGGCCAGGTCTACTGTCCGCAGTATTTTGCGTGATTGTTTTGGGTGTAGACGTCAATCAGCCACACCAGTCGAGCAAAAGATGGCAGATCTGCCATCTGACAGGGTCACGCCAAACAAGCCACCATTCAGTTTTGTTGGAGTGGATTGTTTTGGTCCGTTCATGGTTAAACAAGGTCGAAGCTTGGTCAAACGCTACGGGTGTATCTTTACCTGTCTAGTTGTACGAGCCGTTCATATTGAAGTCCTACATACCATGGAAGCGGATTCTTTCATCAACGCGTTACAACGGTTCATGTGTCGACGTGGAGAGCCGGAAGAGATCAGGTCCGATAACGGGTCCAACTTTGTGGGCGCCGAGAGAGAGCTTAGAGAAGCTACACAGTCCCTAGATCAGCAGAAGGTCAATGAGTTCCTCCTTCAGAAAGGGGTGAAGTGGAAATTCAATCCCCCTACGGCATCGCATATGGGCGGAGTCTGGGAAAGGCAGATTAGGACCACGCGAAAGCTGATGACTTCTCTCATGAAAGAGCAAACCATGTACGACGAGACTTTGTCTACACTTATGTGTCTGGTTGAGTCTATCATCAATGGAAGGCCGATAACTACAGTATCAGATGATGTGAATGACCTAGAGCCGCTAACTCCCAATCACTTACTTCTGCTTCGTGTAGGGCATGTCCTGCCACCTGGTGTATTCGACAAAAAAGATATGTATGGAAAGAGGAGATGGAGGCAGGTACAATATTTGGCCGATGTTTTTTGGAGAAGATGGATTCGGGAGTACCTTCCTATGCTGCAAGAAAGACAGAAATGGTTTGAGCCAAAGAGGAATATCCAGGTTGGAGACTTGGTGCTTGTCGTTGATAGTGACTTGCCAAGGAGTAAATGGCTTCTAGGACGAGTTGTTGAAACACATCAGGGAGGGGACCAACTAGTCAGATCAGCCAAGGTGAAGACAATGTCATCTACCTTGATGAGACCAGTCCAGAAACTTTGTCTTCTGGAAACAGTAGAAAGATCTGAAACATAAATTGGTTGTTGGCCTCTACAAGTGTTTTTGTTTGTTTTATATCGTGTTTTCCAGTACATGTAGTTCCAAAGGTTAGAGTATGTAGTACAAATAGCTGATGATTCATATGTTTAGATCCAGAAGCTTTCCTTTGTGTGTGTATAACTTGTGTTATGATGTATAATTGAAAACCCTAAACCACCAGTGGAAGTCAACTTAAAGGGGCACTCACATTCTCCCTTATTTTTGTATGATTTAGGTAAATGTCATTTGGGGTTGGTTGTGACATTTAAGGGGTCGGGATGTTGGGTCAGAATGTTTCGTTTGTGTAATATGCTAATTAGGTTAACTTTTTGTGTATCTGTATTCTTCGTCAAGAGAGGGCGCTATTGCACACCACCGTAAAACATGTCCGTTGGGTAAAAACGTTTAGATAACGTCAAACTTTTCATGTCAACGTCACTTTTCGTCAGGCAATTTGTTGTTTTGGACAGCCCAAAGTCGTAAGTTTAATAATTTCTAAATCCTTTTGTATGATTGTTAGACATATATAGAACATGGCCATCTAGATATTTGTGGGATAAAAGTAATATTTCTGGGTTAATTTATTGGGGAAACTTTGTGTAAAAGTGTCATGTAAAATGTGTGCATATAGACTTTAATATACAACATTACATGGGATTCGCACATGTGCTACAGCTGATTTACCACTAACTGGACATTTGTAATATTGTTTTTGTGTATCAATCCTGATTTGTATTTGTTATTCTTTGTTTTGTTTATGTAGATTAAACCGTGTTACGAGTTACGTGTTACGTGCTTCATGCTTCATGTTTCGTGTCTACGTGAGATACATGATTAAAGATGCTAGTTACTGTTGCTGATACATGATTGTGTAGTAGTCATTCGTCATTACAAAGTCAAGTTCACTGGAACTTTTAAGTGCCATCCTTTACACACTGCACCTCACGGATCAAATACTTACAAAAAGATGTGCTCAAAATTTGTATAAACCACATACACTTTAAGAGTGAGAAAATACACAAAAATGATGAAGTAACAAAACACTTCTCCTTTTGGGGTTTGTTTTCATAAGTCAAGGTCACTTGTTGAGAATCCTGACTATACTACAAAACATTCAATCAATAACAATGTTTGACAAATAATTTTGATTTCTTTTGTCTTGTCCTGTTTGTGTTGGTCCCTTGTATATGTGTGTTTGTGTAACTTAAAGTGTACTTCATTGTGTAGTTAAGTTAAAGGTACAAATGTATTTAATATATATTTTTTTCTACACATAATGGACTTCTCCACTTGACAAGCTTGCTTTTGGAGAAGCCCACCGCTTAATCTTATCCCGTCATCTAAATTATTGTTTAGACCGTTTCCCTTCAAAATGATTGAGTGGGAATAAATATGAATGAATGAATGAATATCAGAGTTAATTTTTTTTATTAAGAGTTCATTACGTACATGTTGTCCCGTCGTTCTCCGTCGACCTACATCAGCTCTGTACCAGATTGTTCCACAGGCATCCTGTTGGCTCAGCTCCTCGCATACCAGGTTGCCGTCGAAGTGTGTGTTGTGGAAATCCTCTACAACGGTGTCGGTGGATCCGTAGTAGCTACCTCGGACACTTCCTCCTCTCCCGACTCTACCTTCTGGACCAGCTGTCGTAATGGGGTTTAGGGGTGGCAAGGATCACGGGGACTCGGGAATCGGGGTGCCCGTCCCAGCGCCTCCTTTATCTGGGGCAGTAGTCATCAACCGCCACTATATGTATTCGGAACGTTGCGACTGTCCCTCCGGGACAGTGGCCCCAGCAAGCCTAAAGCCACCTTTTCAAAGGGCTCGCCTACCAAATACCGTTTGAGCGAGGATCTATTCTCTTCACAGAAGATTCCCTCCTCCCACGCTTGTTGTACACCTTTGCAGCCTCTGATGCACCAACAATTTCTGTCACACCATTCACATCAGACCACCCCATATCATGCTCACCAGAGAAAACACGTCTGGTCTGGAAATTCCACCAAACTGCAAGACTTCATCTCTGCATCATATAGTCCTCATCGAGGTTGCACTTACTACGGTCATATCAATCATGCAGGTGAATTAGTATAGTAAATTATGTCGCATTTTTGACCTTTCCTTTTTTTTTTTTGCTAAGGAAGGAATTTTTGTCATATTTGGATAAAGTTTATCTTCCTAAGCCAGATATCCATTGGTAACATTTTTTTCATCTACCATGTGGCGGCCATCTTGGATTTCAAATTGGCCGCCATTTCGGACCTAATGTGTATCATTACTTCGGACCTGATTGTCATTTGAAGTCCATTTTGGTGGAAAACCCTATGTTTTTGATAACAAGGAACTCACACAAATCATTGTTGACGGGATACTCCAAATGGATGGCAGCTATCTTGGATATTTCAAAATGGCCGCCATTTCTGACCTAATTTGTATCATAACTTCGGACCTGATTGTTATATGAACTCAATTTTGGTTGCAAACCCTGTTTTTGATACCGAGGAGTCCAAGTAAATCATTGTTGACGGGGTACTCCAAATGGATGACAGCCATCTTGGATATTTCAAAATGGCCGCCATTTCGGACCTAATTTGCATCATTACTTCGGACCTGATGAAGTCCATTTTGTGGCAAACCCTATGTTTTTGATACCGAGGAACCCAAGTAAATCAAATTTGACGGGGTAGTCCCAATGGATGACCATTCTTGGACTGGATTGTTAATTACAGGCAATAGTAGAGCGGCAATGAAACCGTGATTGTGGACTTTGAATATCTTTGGCTTTCGTCATTTGTGTTCGCCGTATATGTCGTCATAAAAATTCACCGGGCGCCATGTTTGTTTCTCAAACCAAATTCTACGTAGTCGTCAGATTCCTTCTCCTCACCAGCCGTGTCATCAGCTATACTCAACAGGACAGTGCGCTTTTCAAGTACAACTATTTTGTAACAGGAACTTTCCATTTTGTTACCCATTTCCTGCATGGGGGAATACTAACATTGTGGCTGGCTCGATGTCCATATCGCTACTGGTTCATAAAGTACCGTACATACAGCAGTATTGTATTGCGTTCTCATGTTCGACATCTCCATATCCTAGAAAGGGTCTATAACATAAGGTCAATCCAGGCAGATTACCGAAGGGATTTTGTGGGGTGCTTCTGGTTTCGAACTTACTAAGTGGAGATATTGAAACAAACCCAGGTCCTCCAAACCAGAAGTTAAACCAGAAACCAAGGTGGACCCGTGGCTTGTGTGGAAAGGAGGTTTTAAGTTCTGACCCTGCAATCTGTAGTGATAAGTATGACTCGTGGTACACAATAAATGTTCCGGAGTGTCCGACTTATCATATGACTGTCATAAAACTGACGAGGAAATTGCTTGGTACTGCCCCTGTTGTGAGATTAGGAACATCTCGCTTGACACCTTCAACTCATATTTGTCGAACAGCTTCAACTTCAGTACACTTACATCAACCAAACCGAATGACTCAAGGGATCAGCAGGGTGAACACCATGATGTGGAGGAACTATTGGGACAACCCACAGCTACATCTAGCCCTAATGGGAAGAAGGAGAGGGTCCACAAGCGAAGTATCCAACAGCCAAAGCTGAAGATATCCATTGTCAATTTCCAAAGTGCTAGGGGAAAGGCTGCTGATATAGCTGCGTTTGATGCAACTGAATCACCAGACATCATGATGGGATGCGAATCATGGCTAGATGAGGATTTCAGTTCAGCTGAAATAGTCCCGGCTCGCTTTCAAGTATTTAAGAAAAGCAGACGTACATGTACGCATGGTCGGGGAGTGCTCATTGCAATAAGTGAAAACTTGCCTTGTATTGAGAGGCCTTACTTAGTACACGATGGAAACACTGAACTCATGTGGTGTCAAATCATTCTTGAAGATGTAAAGGTCTACATTGGCTCTTACTACAGACCTCCTAGAATAAGGGATGATCTTGAAAACCTTGTTTGTAGCCTACAGATGATACATGCTGAAACAAAAACACCTTATATCATTCTTGGTGGGGACTCATACCGAACATGTCATGGGCAGAAGACCAAGTTCCGCATGGGGAGCTTTAAGAATCTATCGTGCAGTTGACAGCGGACTTCAACCTTGAGCAGCTAGTCACGTTCCCAACTAGAATTGACCAAAAGGGAACACAAAACATCTTAGATTTATGCCTAACAAGCCGGCCAAGCTTATTCAACTTGCTTGTACCACATCCAGGAATGGCTGATCATGTCATTGTAATAGCCACTTGTTCCGTTAAAGCGTCGTTACGGTACCCAGGAAATAGTCCAGAGTAATCCACAAATGGGGTAAGGTCAACACAACATATTTTAGACGTGGTGCAGAACAGCTAACACAAAATTTCTTAAATTCATCACCAGAGTCAAGGTCTGTGGACGAGAACTGGTGTAAGTTCAGAGACGGTATCTTAGAACTGATTAACAAGCATGTTCCATCCAAAGAAATAAACGGCAAGCACAAGCACAAGGCTCCTTGGTTCACAAGTCGCCATAAGACATTATGCAGAAAAAAGGAGAGATACTACATAACAGCCCAACGTAAAGGTGGATCACACTGGAGAGCTTACTTCAAGGTTAAACGCGAAGTGGAGAGAGAACTTCGTAAGTCACGACGTAACTACATCGCCAATATTGCCTCATCCGAAGACCCAAAGCGTTTTTGGAAATATATTAAGTCCAACAGGAAAGATAACATCGGCGTTCCAGCTCTTCAAGTAGACAACAAAACCATATCAGATGATCTCGACAAAATAAAATATCAATTCACTCGAATTCTTAGAGTATTTACAGATATTTCCACTTGTATTTACAGTTTCTGTAGTCCTTATTTACAAAAGACAAAAATACATACACTCGTTGTGTGCCCGGCAGAAGGGCACATGTGCATGCCCTCATGTAATAGCGCGTAATGACCAAAATGTTCCCAGCAAAAGGGCATATGCAGAAAACTGCCTCCAGTTGAATGAAATTTAAACATTTTCATCAGAAATTAATACAAGTTGATCCAAAATTTATGATTCATACGTGTGACAAATTTCAAATTCGTTCGATTTATATTTCGTGTGGGAGAATATTGGATACATAATGCGCGCGAGGGAACAATGGAACCTTTCAATGCAATTTTTTTGAAAATGATTTTTGCATCAGAACGCTCATATGCCCTTCTGCCGGGCACCCGACGCACTGAACTTGCTTTTAGATGTTCGTTCACCCGGGGTTTGGTTCAACCGTTACTATAGTTGGAAGTTGAAGTTCTGTTCATGATATCAACACACACTAATAGCAGTGTTGGAGGTCTCGACCAAAGTCTTGGTCTCGAGACTAGTCTCGAGACCATTTTTTTAAGGTCTCGACGATTTTGAGGTCTCGGAATGTTGTGGTCTCGGTCTCGACTCCAAATGTCTCGGTCTCGGACAAGGGTCTCGGATCAAGACCTTGACGAGACCCGTTAAATGAGTGTTTGAAGACAATTATTCGATTAACCACTTGTGGAGTCGACACTGAATCACCTGGGCAAATCTATGATAACGCATAGTGCATGTCTAAAGAATTTCCGCAGGGAGAGCATGCTTATCGCTAGCATATCGCAGTGTAGTTGTTACTGAAACCAAATTCCGAGATTTACTAAATTAATCAAAAATGGTATTCCAATCTTTCGATTACAGTGCCCTAAGTAACCCGAAACAGAAGCTTCAAATCTCTGTCAGGATTCCCGAAAATACCAACGGTGACACAGCACAGACGCTTAGCTTTCAACTAGATCCAGGGACACCTGTTCAATCTTTAAAAGAGCTCATTGAAAAGCAGATTGGTGTCGAGGCGCGGCATCAGCGTTTGTGTATCCGGAGAATTTTTCAGGTCGGTATATTTTATTTTAAAACAATGACACTTCAATTTGAAAGATTCAAAACATTAGTCTTGTGCATATATGAATTTTGAAAATGAATATGCAAGAATCAAAATCCCAAAATTTCTAGATTGTATCAATAAATTGTCTATTTATGACATACCTGTATAAAAGGAATATCACAAGTAATCCATACTAAAACACTGACTAAAAGAAGTTATTTTGTAGTCTCACTTTGTTATCCTCAGGCTCAGTATCTATCCTACATTTTTAACTTGTGTTAGATCTGTGACTTGCTCACACTTGAGGACAACGGTGTCAAAAATGATGAAATTATCTCTCTCCATATATCAACAGAAGATCAGGATAACGACAGTGAATCAAAAGGTAAATGTCAGAGGTTAGGAATAGAATGTTCAAGTGAATTGAATGTCTCTTATGTAGATCTCTTCTCTTTATTTTGAGTTAATAATAACAAAAAAGAGCCTATTTTTTGTTGTAGCTGTAGTCAGCGGCGGCGGAACGGGTTTGAAACTGGGGGGGGGGCATCACCACAAAGGGGCACTTGCAAATGCATGCTGAAATGTCGACACGTTTTTTTTTCACCGGACACTTGGCCTCCTTAAAATCAAATAGTGTGGGGAGGGGGGTGGGCGCTGGTACCATCTTCCAACATAGGGGGCGCTCTTCAAAACCAATAATTATACGCTAAATATGCATTGTGGTCCCATTTTCAGGCCATATTGTATGGGTTTTGGGACTTGGTTTTCATATTTCTCGTTATATTACAAATATCTATATCATTTTTTGAGATATTGTTACTTCTAAGAAATAGTAAGATACTATAAGGGTAATTTTGTTGCATCTTGAAGGGGCACTTTACTGTTCGAGGGGGCACATTTTTGGCAGCAAAAAGGGCACTTGGGAAAATCTTGGGGGAGGAGGGGGGCAAATGCCCCCAGCCCCAGCCCCGGTTCCGCCGCCCCTGGCTGTAGTTAATAATTACGCTGATAACTTACCGGTATACGGTAGTGGACACACTTGAAAAAAGTTTCACTGAAGGCTCAGTTGAAAATTCTTTTGACAGACAAACCCAAAAATGATGATGATTATCTCAAGGACTTGACCTCGAAAATTGAATCATCGTGGAAGGAAGTAGCTAAACATCTAGGATACGAAGAAGCAGAAATTGCAGACATCCAAATCACCAACGAAGGCAGCACTGAAGAGAGCCGTCACATGTTACTCACTTGGTGGGAAAAGACGACAGATCGCGACGAAGCAGCTCAGAAACTGAGACGAGCATTGGAGGCCACTGGGTTTACTGATTTGGCCCAAAATGTACCAGGTGAGCTTAAAGTGAAAACTAGACTTACGCTGTATTTTCAAGACAAAAAAAGATTTGTGTATTTCACAACTAAGCTTTTAAAAAGCTACCTTGTTAATTTTGAACAAAAGTAAAGACATTAATTAAAACCATGTATACAATAAAATACACGTAGTTTCCCTCCTTGCATCAGTAACGAGCGAACTGAGAGATGAAGCAGCTGGACCCGAGCCAGAAAGGCATCAAGATGCAGGAGTTGACGAGGAGAGCAAACAAAACGGGGCGGCATCAACCGAGGAAGAGAAACTGAAAAACGAAGAAGTTGGTGATCAAGACAAACCTCGGCTTATCTGGTAAAACATGATTAAACGCTGCACATCATGTCTGTAAAAAATACCTCGGCAAATAAAGTTCATCAAATTTTGCATTGTATATAGGTTAACTGAACTCCATTTGAAAACAATACTCTTTCCTCACTTCAAATGTGGAGTCAGTACATAGTGTTTTCAATGATTGTTGACGGCATTCACCTTCCTTCGTCTTAAAATGCCATTCATAAATACCTAAGACAGTTCAGCCATTCATATTGGTCGAGAGCCTGTCACGTGGTCTGTCTTAAACGGATGATGAAAACACTATTCCAGTGCCATATTACATTTGGACGCCTGTGAAATCCGATGCCTTTTACCATTGTATTGGTCGAATGCTCACAATTCTCACGTAGGCATTAGTCAGTATAGTCCTGATTTCACACTCTACCGGCACAGCTTCGTTCTGCGCCACTCAAGCAGCAAGGCGACGTGCGCACCAATGTCCATTTTTTAAAAACCTGTCAAACACGCATTTATTCCCCAATTGAAAATATTTTAAAAGCCTTAAAACCTCTTTTCTACCAGTTTCAGATACGTGACAAAGAGCCTGCAGGTCTTTATTCAGAGTCACATCTTACATAAGCCGAAGACTCTTTGTTTGCATCTGGATCCAGAAACATCCATCTCAACCTTAAAAGAGATGATTGCCGAGAAAATTGGTGTCCAACCTAAACAACAGCGACTATTCATCAGAAGAAACTTTCGTAATTTTGAGGTAAAGACAGCCTTTTAGTTTTGAAGGCTTTTCACCGTGCGTTGATAAGCAAATTTAATCCGATAACCTAACTGGACGCCACAGACAGAGCAGTGAACTGATAGCAGCCCCGAAAAAGTCGCTTTGTGAACGTTCTGTTTTTTTTTTTATTCAAAGCTCAGTGTGATTGAAAAGCTAAAATATAATAGTAGAAGAAATCTTAAACTTCATGTCAGTGAAAAATCGCCGTTATTGATACACAAACGTCAATACTGGTTACTTGTAAACAATCGTTCGAAAAGGACCCCAACTCGTTTACTCATTTCAATTTCTAGGAATCCTTACAAGTTGTTATTTCACCAGTATTTGAACACTAATATAATCTAAGTATAGTCCGAATTCCAGCTTAATCTGTTATTGCAAACGCTTTTGTTACACTTTGTACTTTCATCAATTAAGGTAAATTAACATGTGGTCTATACCACGGTGGAAATTGGCCGCAACACGTGACTGACGCGTTAGTAGCATATTTGCGTGGTCTCGGCATCGACCATGGAAGCCCGCCAAAAAGTTTGACATGTGTTGATTTGTAACTCGTGAAAGAGGGATCGTACATATTCGTATATTTTTTGGTGATAGGAATCTTACTAATATTAGTGAGGCTTAAAACATTGACAGATATTGCAAACACCATTTCTTACAGCTTTGGCAAATATCTAAACAATTTTTGCACAAAGTTGGATCAGGGGAAACAAACTCCGAAAGTGACATGAAAATACCGTCTTCAAAACGGGAGAAATTGATGTTCAAAGATTTGCTCCGCGAGCATTAACAATTCAATTCAATTCAAAATACTTTATTTATCCTTTAAAAGGCAATTAAAGGCCATATGGTTGGACAGCTCATTAAAACACTCAGTAAATTACAAGTCGAGTAAATACATAAAAGCTGAAACAATCACAAACAACATGTACATATCTCGATTAAAATTGGTGTAAAAATATATTTTATCTAAAACACGATATCTTATAAAAAATGTAAAATGGCATGTTTTTTTTTTTTTAACGATGGACCTTAAATATGCAGATATCCATTATTTTATGGTCTAATGGCCCCTGGAGTATTGACAGCTCGAATAATGATATTGATCGTGATATCCCTTTCTGTTCAATGGTTGCATATAAAAAATGAAATATAATGAAATGACAATAAAATGATAGACCTAAAGAAATAGAAACATGTCTGTGTTTCGAATTAAACATGTTGAAAAGCATTAAAGTCTCCAGTTTCTGGTATGTGCGCGCGTCGCCGTAGCCATGCGCGTCGGCAAAATGATTTTTTTCAATAAAAGGTGATGTCTCAAAACCGCTAAACTCACTGGTTTGACAGGAATCGTGCTGCTGCACAATTTAAACGTGTTTTTAGATGTGGTTATGATCGAGTTTAAGCTTTATGTGGCCTCTCTGGACTCCCATATATTTGCACTAAGTTTAATAGGGCACCATTTGCAGTCATCAGCCGACATTTGAAGCAAAAGAAACGGGTATAAAAAAAGCCGCGTCGCCGCACCACTTTTTGGGCAAGCTCCATACCAGAAACCGGAGACTTTTTTGGCCTAAGAGCATGCATTGTGGGTTTTAGTGACTACCTCTTCTGATTCAAATTACACGAGTCGCTGGCAGATAATGCTGCTTGATTTTGTACAATGGTGTTTATTTCACTTAGGCCCCAGGTTTAAGAAACGATAAACTTTTATGAAAAACATACAATAGTTGCTTGTTTTAGCCCCACCTGTATTTTGTTTTTCAACAAAAACAAATATAAGGAATGATTTAAATGTGTACCAGCGTTGCATAACCCAATCAGCCCTTGGTTGTTTTTCAAAACCTCCTTTTCAGAGAATGCGTGTTATATCAGAGTCTTTTGTTTTGCTAGCTCTGTAACTTGCTGACACTTCACGACTGTGGTATTCATCAGGACGAGAACATCTCACTCCGTCTGTGTACTGATGGCCTACTGGGCGGTGGACCAAAAGGTACATGCTTATGGGGAACGTTACCATTCAGGATGGAATAAGCCTACCTAAATATTCACATGTATCTATTCATGTCACAAAATCAGATTAGGCCTCAGCGACGCTTGAAAATGCCGCCTTTGGAAGTGCAGTTGTTAAAAAAATGATCGATGGTTTTAACTTGGTTTAGCTCCTTATGATAAGTGGTGGTACATGAACTTGTAGTTAAAGAGCGATCTAAATTAATTGCACCGTCTGATTTCCCCGCGGCCGGCAATTACGAATGAATTTTGAATGAATTTATAACGAAATAATACCTTTACAAATGTCAACCCAAAACCAAGCCACCCTTTAATACAGAGTGGATCGGATAGAAACACAAATGTCTAAAGTTCCTCTGCTTCTCTTGCATTCTAAAACTAAAATTCAATCCCAAACAGGCAGGTTTTACTTTGTGCTGAAGAAATTGTTTCTTTTTGTGTGGCAGACAAACACCCTGAGGATGATCAGTTCTTTCGGGACTTGGCCTCGAAAACTGAATCATCCTGGGAAGAATTGGCAGAATTCCTGGGTTATGAAGAAGCAGAAATCAAGCAAATCCAAACCACCTTCCAAGAAAACAAAGAAAGGAGCCTACAGATGCTGCTTTCTTGGTGGAGAAAGCAATCAAATCGCGAGGGAGGATTTCAGAGTTTGAAAGATGCGCTAAAGTCAATCGGACGTGCTGAGCTCGTCTCAATGATACCATCAGAAGAGCAACAGAGGATGAAACAGGAGGAACTGGATCATCCCGATAAAACTAACACAAAAGTGATTCAAGCTGGAGTGACTGAGAAAGAAAGCAGATCAGGTAAATACCTACACAAAATCCAATATGTTATAATTTGTCTGTTTTAATTCAAGTATCTTTCCCTCTCTACTATACACATATAGACTGCATGGCAATGAGGTCACTAATGCAGGTCTATGCCCCTTCGGGCATGTGACTGACCAGACTTGCTTTCTTACTCAATCCTTTTCGTCTCCAGTGGGACATAAGGCCGCAAGTGACCAGAAGAGGTTCATATTTGTCGAGGCTGAAGGTCTAGGGAAATAGACACTCTTCTGGTCACTCACACGCTCGAAGGTGGCATAGACCTGCGATAAGGACCAAATAGTGCCAGTCCATATGTTTTATAACTCACCTCTGTTCAAATATATGAGAAGAAGAAAAGAAATAATGGTTTTATAATTGAACCGTTTTAATTCAGCAAACTCACAAGCAGTCCAACTATAACAAATTCAGCTATCAAAGGAACGCCAGTTGACCTAGATTCAGTTTTGAGTTTTGAGTTTGAGTTTTTTCGGGAAGGCGTTGCAAATTGTCAAAATTTTAAGTAAAGTGCCCGATCGGGGGTCTTTAGTTCAAGCTGATGCGAATTGCATGCACTAGCCGTGTTTTAGCGAACTCGGATAAAGAACCAGCAGGAGGTGTGCTATAATATATATTATCAAACTGCGTTCACAAAATGTACTGTTCGTGCCCTTCGGCAAATTTGCGCATTTTGTTATTTTGCGCACAAACATATCCGATCTGCAAAAAAAGGCTTTTTCCCGGTCCCTTCATTACCGACACTGCGAGTTCAGTGGTTACAATGTTGCATGTTTTCCAGTAAGTTTTTACATTTTTCGTTTTGGAATTGTGACTTATCAAGTCCCATAGAACATTGAAATAAATTACACTATTTCTCTGATTGTTGGCTATGCATTTCTTTTAGGAAAAGGTAAGGTCGAACAACTATTTCATTCAACTGACAAATGCCCATTTTAAATATGCTTTAACATTTGTGGAGTACAATGTAATTATTTGTTCAATATGCATATGGGTTTTTGTTATGGAGAAGTCAACCAATATTGACAAAATTGCATATGACTGGGCTCGAGGAATTGTACTCGGAAAGTTTACACTTTTGTTTGTTTTGAAAATGTCCGCTCTGGACCAAACGTCGGACCTTGTTGTTTCGGTGTTCGATCATCTCTTATCAGACGACACGGTCGTTAACAGGTTTGATTTGAAAACATTCGTTGAGAAAAAAGGCAGTAGTGTACATGTTCTCATAGATGGTTTTGATGAATTCAGGACAACAGAACTCGAATCAGAGAAATTTGGTCCCATTCTAAAAATGTTTAATCGAAAGGCTGGCGTAGAATGTTTTTGTAGCTATAACACGCCCATCTCACTTCGCTATATTGACAAGCAAATCACTCGTTACCAAACCTGTCACTACCAAACCTGGATTTAGTGAGGAAAATGTGGGGCGGTATGTGAGAAAATTTTACTTCAAAAAGTCTGATAAGGCCAGGCGCGGATCCAGGGGTGGGCCGCGGGGGCACGTGCCCCCCGTCAAATTAAGTCCACAAAAAAAAAATGAATAAAACAGGGGGGAAAGGAGGCGGAGGTGAGAGAAATGGAGGGAAGGAGAGGGCAACCTAACAAAAATACCGGTGCCGATATTAAACATCAGCGGCCTGCAAACATTGTGCACTGGCCGTACGACACAGGGAACCCGAGAAGCTTCGAAATAAACCGCTATCCCAGCCACCGTACATACTCCATACGTAACCCGGCATAGTATATCGGTTTATAAGATTCATATGAGCGTACGTACCGGTACGAAAAACACGCACGTGTGACAGCCGATGTGCTGTGTTTGGCGCGATGAGCGCGACATACACGTTGTACTCTGCTCTTTGTATCACACTATTGGTCAAGAGTACGGTTTTCGTAGGAACACTTTGCCAGCATTCCTTCGGCGCTCTTAAGGAGTCCAAAACATGTCCGTTTCCGTAGATAATTTCCATAGAAGCTTTTTCTCGATCATTACCCCATCTAAAAACACGTTAAAATTGTGCAGCAGCAGGATTCCAGTCAAACCAGTGAATTTGGCGGTTTTTAGACATCATCTTTCATTGAAAAAAAAAAACTTTTTCATTTTGCCGACGCGCATGGCTCCGGCGACGCAGGCGCATACCAGAAACCGGAGACTTATTTTTTTGGGCCTTATGCAGACGAAAATGGTTATCAAGTGAAAAACAGAAGAAACTTAAAAGGCTTGTTAAAGCATGAGTATATATTAAACCTATGAAAAAAATCCTTATTTAACTTAAACATTTTTGCTCAAATAACTCAGGGAAAGAGGAGCAAGGAATCGCCTCAGATTGCACCAAAGAGCATCTAATTATCAAAAAAATCCCGGGGTCCTTAGGCGGGCCCCGGACCCCACGCCGAAAGACATTCGCGCTCCGCATTATTAGTCCTCGGTGCAGATCTCCCTAGCCCTACGCATCCTTAGAACAGTTTACAAACTAAGCCTATCCAATTCCTTTTCCAAAGTAAAATGCAAGAAACTGGTTATGCAGTCGAAAATACTTGGTTATCAAGTGAAGAACAGAAGAAACAATTTTTTTTTTAAACACATGGTGTTACCGCATACCGAAGCGATAATAAAAAAAAAACACACCACATTTTGCTGAAATGGGGCCAGGAATTGCCTCAGATTGCACCACAGAGCATCTATAGAATGAAAAATTTCCCCGTGGCCCTTCAGTGGGCCCCGAACCCCACGCCGTAAGACACTGATCCGCGTTCGCATTAGCCCTTGGAGCAAATGCTAAGTCAATACGATTCCTTTTTTTCTTTAATACAATGCTTGAAATTATGCAGACGAAAATACATGGTTTGCAACTTTGAAGTACACAGTAGCTTAAAATTTGTAAAAACAAGAGTATATTTAAAAAAAAAATCCTTATAAGCTTAACAACTTTTGCTCAAATAATTCAGGGGGAAAGGGGCCAGGAATCGCCTCAGATTGCACCACAGAGCATCTAGAATCCAAAATTTCCCGGGGTCCTTAAGCGGGCCCCGGACCCCACGCCGTAAGGGCTTCGCGCTCCGCGCTCGCATTAGGTCTCGGAGCAAATGCTCTAAAGGTGTGCCCCCCGTCTAAAGAAATCCTGGATCAGCGCCTGAAGGCCGAGGGACTTCTTGATAGGATTCAGTCATCAAATCTCCTGTCAGATTTAGCAAGCAGTCCTATGCAATTAACATTTGTGAAGTACATTGTAATTATTTACTCAATATATATGGGTCTTTTTTCGATGACTCATTAAAAAAGAATTCATAAAGTAAAGACTCTTTTTTATTGCAAGAAAATACAAATTTGGAAATAAAAACTCAGCAATAAACGTTCGGCAACAAAATATCATGGAGATGCAAACTCTATGCCACGTAATAATAATAGAAATTCCAAACTACCGAATGATAAGTCCATAAAAAAATACAATTTAGTTCGATTGTATCCAGATGGCATCTAACGGTACGCCTTGTGACGTGACTATTGTGACTTTGGCTATGCTGGTTTCTGGCGATACAGTGGGAATGTAACAACCGGTTTACTTTTAGAAGTATTTTGATGTAAATTTAATTGTTTCCAATATGAAACAAATACACTACACGTGCTTAATGAATTATGCTTTTGCCTTTGTATTCATTTATAGATACTCTACCTAAAACCGTTTCAGTTTGGAATCTATCCGTCAAGATTGGAAAACACTGGGAAAAATTGGCCTTAAACTTGAAATTCCCTAAAGTGCAAATTGATACAATTAAGGTCGATTGTTCCCAAAGTGTTGAACAGCAGTGCTTTGAGATGTTAAACAAATGGTGGTGCAAGCAGGAAAATTACAAAGAAGCAAGACAGACGTTGGAGAAGGCTCTGATTGATTCAGGCAGGAACGACTTGATTTGGGACACATCAGGTATGCTCATTAACTGAAGAACTTTAACAAATTAATTAAAATACTATTTATATTATGTTAAAACTGCTGTACATTACATTTCAAGCGTTGTACACTTAAAATAATCCATAATTTCTTAAAAGAATAAAACTTAAAGGCATAAATGTAATTATTTTAATTAATTAATTTAACAATTAATTAATATGAAGGCATAATAATAATTTACATTAATTTTTAAATGCTTTAACTTGCATTATAAACGCTGTACAAAAAAATGCATGTCTTTAATATTTTTATATATTCATTAATAATTTAATTAATTAATTTAATTTAATTTATAGATGTTCCCGGCTATTCAAAACGTTTATCATTCGAATTCTTCGTTTCTAAAAGTTCGTCCAGGAACATCGATTTAGCGCACTTCCAATGTTTAATTTTGTCTATTGTCAGACAATTTCAAATTTAGTTCTATCATTTTTAAGCTATAAGCGCACGGTTTCGTCCAGGGGTATTCGATTTCGTCTCGTCTACGCCAAGCCTTGTTTTCAAAAAAATCAAATTCGTTTAATTGAATTAGATCAGACGAATTCGATCTGTGATTGCTGCCATTCGGCAACAGCTCAGACGAATTTGATCTGCAATGACAAAAATTCTAGACCCGGTGACTAAAGTGAGTGACCAAACTTTTAAGATTAAATGGTAAATGACTAAAATGGTTTTGTTAAAAGCGTGTGAAATTTTTCGTCGACAAAATTGAATGACTGAATTGGTGAATTTGAATGAAAAATCTTTTAAAATAGCTGGAGAAACCTATATTGCCTTAATAGATGCAACAATTAAGTAACAAATGTATTGTGTACTTTGAAAAAAAATTATGTTGAGCCATAAACACTATAAAGTAATGCACATGATGTAAAGTGCATAAATTGTTCACAAAGCTCTTTTATTATTTAGCATAATAGGGTGTAAATGCACCTTTAGGCATTTTCTCATGAAGCACAGGGATGGTGCTTTTAATCAGAGAATAATCTGCTTTAAAATGTTACATATCTGCATAATTTTACTCCCCCCCCCCCCAAAAAAAATATTGTTTAGCGGCTATGCACTACTAAGTTTTCACGTTGAGTGCATGGGGAAATCTAGTTTTTAACTACCTGCCGTGCGAGGCGCCCTTCCCCATCGTGACCTTTGAGCAAATACTTTCTATTTCACTTTTTAAGCGGACTGTCCTATTTTCCCTTCTCTAGTATCTTTGGTAAAATTAACAATTTTCAACAGGAGCATGATCATTCTCAGCAACCACTCATAAAGGTGTTCTTTTCAATAACGTAGGCATATTGGTACTTAGTGTTCTTGCGTGTTTGCGCAGGCGGCGCCTTAGAGAGTAAACCAAGGCCATATACAATCCAATACGCCGTAGAGGTGGCTACGTCGTATCACGCGCGTTGCCCGGGGTGATTACTCCACACAAACCTGGACTTACGTACCGATATGCATAACAACTGGGAAAGGAAAATTGCGTAATCCGTCACGTTCTGAGTGATACATGTCAGCTACGAAGCACTGTCTCATGTGCCGGTCTTACTTAATCTTGTTGTCTAAGAAATTTCATTAAGAAAAATGTTCACCTAAATCACTATTGGAGACGAACCCGCGTGACTTCTTCACACTTCTACGGCGTAGATGCTTCCAAGGAAACATTGGAAGCTTTCATTTTTCTAAACAGTGTGGACCTTAGTCAATTGTGTTCAGTCTTCTTTTATTAGCAACCAGGAAGCAGAAGTGCAGAACAATGATCGTAGCAAAAACGTTCGAAAGGCATGATCCACTGAGAGCAAAACAGCAAATGTCCACTTTTCGTCCTCCATAGTATAACACTCCCCTTAACATCACCCCGTTTCGTGAAATCTAGATCAGCCCCTGTATTTTGCAAGTTACTTATGATGCACCTTATCTTTTTATTCGCAGGATGTTGCGATTTAGAATTGTATAACAAATCTGAGGAGATAGGAGTTAGATGGGAGATATTGGCCCACAAATTGAAGTTGCCAATTAAAGAAATTGAAATAATTCGACGCGATTACGGATGCAGTGTTGTCATGCAGTGCTTTGAGATGCTAAGCACTTGGTGGAGAAGGCAGGAAAGTGAAACGGAAGCCAAGAAGACGTTGGAAAAGGCTCTGAAAGACATGCAAGGCACAGCCTCTACTATCCCAGGTAAACTCAAGAAGAATTATTTACAAAAGTTTGCAAAACGTTCAAGTTAAATGGTTAACGGAAATGAGTTCCTGGAATCGCGAAACAATAATATTTTTTTCACACCGAGTCGCACCCTGTCGCACTGTTGGATAACACATCATATCATGCGGAAGTCATCATTCCAGGATGCTACTTCTGTCGTCCATTTATAATCCAAATCACAGAATGTGACATTGCTTGTTATGTTGTGAGACATTTACTCTTTGATCAATGAGGCAGTTTACTTTAATATGCATATTGTATGCACGCATGTACATGTACAAACATACGCTCCCGGCATGCAGTTGCCAGAATCATTTTGTCATGAAATAAACATAATATTTATTCAGACGGTATTCTCTTAAGTTGTTTTGTTTACCTTTTTTTGGTCTCGGTATCTCCGAGGCCACGACCCAGTGCAACGGGGGCACTAATCCTCCCCACCCCCTTCCCCACCCAACCATCTCCCCTGCTGTAAAATACACCGCTGATTTTGCATCTTTTCTTTTAACAGCCGAGATGGGAAGCGAAAACTCCAGTCCGAGTGATAATGCTGCTGACAAGTGCAGGAGTGAATTAAAAACCCTGTTTACTACCACAGGTAGTTACGTGCAATTAGACCCTTCGGATGATGATGACAGGAAACATATTATGGATATTTATACAGAGTTACAATTAGAGAAGGGTGATCAGAAGGACATTGAAGGGTATGTTAATGAGTATGGAGACTTTTTCCTCATAAAAACAAGAGACGGGGATGTGATTCAACGGGTCATTTTGTGTGGGTCAGCTGGGATGGGTAAGTCAACCATTATTGACAAAATTGCATATGACTGGGCTCGAGGAATTGCACTAGGAAATTTTGCACTTTTGTTTGTTTTGAAAATGTCCGCTCTCGACCAAACGTCGTCTCTTGTTGATTCAGTGTTTGATCAACTTTTATCGGACGACACAGCCGTTAAAAGGTGTGATTTGAAAACATTTGTTGAGAAAAATGGCAGAAGAGTGCTCGTTCTCATGGATGGGTTTGATGAATTCAGGACAACAAAACTCGAACCAGAGAAATTTGGTCCCATTCTTAGAATGCTCAATCGAAAATTTGGAGTTGAGTGTTTTGTAGTTGTAACAACACGCCCATCTCACTTTGCTAAGCTGACCGGCAAATCACTTATTACCAAACCTTACACTTATGTAAAGGTGTTGGGATTTAGTAAGGAAAATGTTGGGGAGTATGTGAGAAAATTTTACTCCGAAAATTCTGATATTGCTGATGGACTTATTGATAGGATTCAGTCATCAAATATCCTGTCTGATTTAGCAAGCAGCCCCATGTTGCTTCTGCTAATGTGTGGACTATGGGAGGAAAAGGCAACACTACCCGATACTCTATCGAGATTGTTCAGTGAGGCAATCAGATACATGTTTCAAAGGAAGATGCCTGAACTATCAGAAAATGCAATATCGGAAGTAGTGATTGCGATCGGCAAAGTTGCATTAGAAGGTCTTGTTTCCCCAGAGCAAAGGCTTTCATTTCAAGAGAGCGAGTTTGAGAAGAGTGTACTCGATAAAGCAATCCAAGCAGGCATTCTCACTAGCCAGAAGGTCAAAAAGTGGAGTCGCTCGCACAATAACGTGCAGTTTAGTCATAAGACACTTCAAGAGTATAGCGCAGCTAAGTACTGTCAGAGTCTTGCGGGCAAAGCCGATGGGGAATTTCAGACGATTTTGGATGAAATCGACAATCCTTTGAACTTTGAGTACATCTTGCGTTTCTGCTGCGGTGACAATCAACAATGCACAAGTCAGATATTGCGAATGCTGCACGAGAAAGCTTTCGAAGACGAGAAACTGACGGAATTGACCCTAAATTGCTACTTTGAAAGTCAAACAAGAGTTTTGCTATCAATAGATTTCATTCAGTCGTTTTTGACTAAAGATATGTGGATAGAGCACTATAGCAACGACTCATTAAATTCGCTTGTGTGGTTGCTTCAGCATGTAGTGAATCAGACAGAGCTCTCGGGAGTAGATTATCTCGCTGAAATAGATGGCATTCTTTTTAATGACTGTGACTTGTCAAGATTAGGTGAAGTCGTAGCTTCGCGTTTAAACACAATGAAAAGTATTCATTCGCTGTCATTTCGTCACTGCAAGCTAACAGGCTACCAGTTCGATCACATTCTATCATCAGTTCAGAGGCCAGGTATCTTGACTCGTTTAAGTCTTTCCTTCAATGATTTGGGAGGCACTTCAAAAGGGTGGGCTGTCAAATTGCGATGCCACAAAAAACTCAAGTTACTAAGATTCAGGGGGTGTAAGTTAAACCCGGAAGATGTGCCATATATTGCATCATCGGTATGTGAGATGACAAACTTAACCGACCTTGACTTTTCAGACAACGAAGACTTGGGTGGTAATGCAGAAAAATGGGCGGCTAGTTTGCAGTCCTTGGGTCACCTGAAAGTAATCTGGTTGAATTCGTGTGACATAAATGCACAAGATATACCACATATTGCATCATCAGTTGGAGCGATGCCAAACCTGGCTAATCTTCAACTTTCTTTAAATAAGGACTTGGGTGGCAACGCCGTGACGTGGGCGCCTAGTTTGCAGTCGATGATTCACCTAAAAAAGCTTGATATGTGGTGTTGTAACATTCACAGTCGCGATGTGAAATACATCGTTGGATCAGTGAGCCGCATGGCTAATTGGGTACATTGTGATTTCAGTGATAGCCCCCGTACTAATTTGAATGTAAAATTGGACGGTGATGGAGTGCGTCTGATGATTGGGAGGTTTTCATTGACCAGCGAGGATATGGCAGATATTTTACAGTCATTCAGTAATCAGAGGGATGTAGTCAGCGTGATCCTCGATCGCATCCGTGGTCTGGGAGGCTCCGCAGTATTGTGGACCAAACCCTTGCAAAACCTAACGCACCTGAAGAACTTAATATTAACTGAGTGTTCATTAACGAGCGCTGACATTGAACACATCGCTACAGCAGTAAGTCGCACCGTAGAATTCCTCGACCTTGAGAACAATCGTTCTTTGGGAGGCTCCGCAGTATTGTGGACCCAACCCTTGCAAAACCTAACGAACCTGAAGAACTTAGTATTAACTAAGTGTTCATTAACGAGCGCTGACATGGAACACATCGCTACAGCAGTAAGTCGCATGCCAACCGTAGAATTCCTCGGCCTTGAGGGAAATCGTTCTTTGGGTGGCTCTGCAGAAACATGGGCTCCCAGTCTGAAACAAATGGAACATGTTAGTAGCCTGAAATTGGGCGGATGTTCACTGACAGAAAAAGACAAGAAACACATTTATGAGGCATGGAAAGATAGAGTTGATTTCAAGTCTCCTCGAGAGCATGGGGCAGAAATCGGGGTACCAAGACAAAGACTACCAAGACTAAGACCACTTAGGCCTATACCCAGCCACCATTTTTCAAGTGATAGTGAGAGTGAAAGTGAGAGTCCCATAGGCCTATATGAGCCTTATCGAGGGTATACTTTGTCAGAAATGGGGCAACCAAGACATCGACCAAGGCTCTCTGTTTCAAGTGATGAGCGTGATAGTTCCATATACGAGCCACTTGAATCGATCCCTGGGCCAATTCAAATGAAACGGAGACACATGTCACCTAGTTTCAGTCAGAGTCCCATATACGAGCCACTAGCTGAATCCATCCCTGGGCCAATTCGAGAGTCATCTAGATCGAGTAAGGCCCAATGCCACGAGTAAGGTCACGAGTCACATGTCCTCTAATTTGAGTCAGAGTCACGGATACCAGTCGCTTGAATCGATCCCTGGGCCAATTCACGAATCACCTGGCTATCTAGCCAGGCTCCAAGTCACGAGTCAACGATAATACTTGGGGAATCAAGCTGAGAAATGACGCAATATTCATTCACCAACTTAAAAATAAATGATTCGCAATAAAGCTATTCAATTTCCATATATAAATAACAATCATAGGTAAATTATTATTATTATTTATTGTTCGCGGTAAACTAACCACATTTCTCTCTTTTTTTCTTTTAACAATTTTCAGACATTTGGGGAAGCGGTACAGTTTTTCCAAATGTATTATAAACTGAATCACGGGAGCAACCTAATTCGAGTCCATAAGTCAAATAGTATTAAGCCCGTCTGCAACCTGAAACCGTTTCAGATGTGGAGTTTTAGCAATATTTGTTTTGGACCAATAACTTTGAATGTTTGTGGTTGAAAAGGCTCGTAAAATAACTAAAATATGCCTGAAACAGAGGGCATGGATTCGGGTCATGCACGAATTGACTTCTCTGAACACCTAGAGACACATGGCGTGCGTATCATTCCACAATTCAGAACTATCCTGTGTTTCTAACAAGGACAAGTGGATCGTGAAACATATCTTATTGACTTTTAACTGTAAAGATTTCACGTAATTTGCATACTCTGTTCCCATACTCACTCAGATCAATAGCTGCTAATGGCATCCCATTAGGGACAGCTATAAACATTGGTTCTTTTACATAAAACGTTCATAACTCCTGATAGCATGGATCCATTTCAGTAATATTTTTTTAGATGAGTGGAACTCATCTAAAAAACTGCCAGTATATGTTGGTAATTCGTTATTACGGATTACAAATTCGATATTACGGATTTTTTAATTCGTTATTACAGATTATTTAATTCGTTATTACGGATTGTTTAATTCGTTATTACCGATTATTTAATTCGCTTTTACGGATTTTAATTCTTTGTTAGGAATGATTAAATCCCTAATTTACAGAATATTTAATTCGTTATTACGGATTATTAATTCGTTATTATGAACTATTTATTCGTTATTACGAATTAAATCTTATACTCACGAGAGAGCACGTGATCAGAATGCACCTAGAGGATAGGGTTTAATTAAAATTTCGGGAACAAATCCCCAGATTGTCTTAAAGCATAGTATCATCGACCCTGATCACAGAATGGCCAGTCTTAAGTTTCGCTTGATCAGACCGAGGGTCGTTGACGCCATGCCAAATGGGGCCGATTTTACATTTAATCAAATTTTGAGAACAAGAACGAAACCAGTATCATTTGATAGCTTGGAACTTGTAGATTATGGAAATAACTTAAGAGTGTTTTTAGATCAGACTAATTGACTTAAGAGCGGCGCAAAAAGCGTGGAGGAGGGGGGCGTGGCCGTCACCCCTCCTTTTCCTTTTCGCTCATACCGTTGCAACACAACGGTAAAGGAGAACATGAAACCAGCTTGTATTGATGCCTTGGCACTTGTGGAACATGAAAATAATAAATAAAGAGGGATTTTAGGTCAGAATAATGAACTTTTAAGAGCGGCGTGAAGAGTAGGGAGGGGCGGGGCCGCAACCCCTCCACGTACATGTTTCCTTATATCGTCGCAATGCACTTTTTAAATCCTACCAAGTTTTTCTGACAGTTGTTCGGATGTCTGGCGGTTATTTTGACACCAAGTTGACGTAAACAGGGCATACCTTCGTCGAAAAATGTCTATTCACCAAAAACAGCTAGGTAGACTTAAATGTTAACTTTTCCCATCACATTGGCCATGTTAATGTAGGCCTACGTGTACATGAGAACATAAGAATGCGCATGACATCGAGAGTGCGACTTTAAATGACATTGACAACAAATCATTTTAACAGGTTGAATTGAATCTTCACACATGTAATACATATATTTTGGTTTCCATTATAATTTCAGATGTGGGAGGAGCATATCAGACCTCCGGTATCCTGGGATGGGTCTATTAACTTTGTATACAAACTAATCACTATTTATCATCTATATTTTTCAAAACGCCAGTTATTCGTGAACAAAGTCACAATAGTGCAAAGGAAGGATATTGCAACTATTATTTGACACTCATGTTATAAATTCAGACCCAAAAGACATGTCGACAGAGGGGTGACCTCTCCCTCCATTTCCTTTTTTTTCTTCTATTGGCAGCCGCACCAATTATGATACGACTGCATAGAAGGCTGTGGGCCTGTTTTTTTTCTCTTTTTTTTCAGTGGAATATTTTCAAATTTCTAGCAGTACTGCACTCTTATATTTTGCTCCAGCTGTTGTGATGTTTGTCTGACGTGTCTGGTATCATTTATATTCTGTTGCGCTTTTGTCGGCATTGAAACAGAGGGAAATAGAGATCATAAACTGATGCTCTGACAAACTCGTCTTTGGGGTCTGAATATACTTGTAAATTCATATCATTGGAAAAACTTTATAGAGTTGGGTCGTGGAAAAGTGGGGTTTGAATGGCCAATCTTATCAAAATCATTAAATAGGGCATTAGAGTTGATGTTTACGTGCTTTGGGGGTCAGAGAAACTTGGCAGGATTTAAAAATCGCTTCGCGACGACAGGAGCAAAAATGTACACAGAGGGGGTTGTGCCCCACCCCCTCTGCGCTTTTCGCGCCGCTCTTGATTAGTGAAGTCTGATCTAAAATTGTTCTTAAGTATTTCCCTAATCTACAAGTTCCAAGCTAATGATACTTAATTTTGATTAAATGTAAAATTGGCCCCATTTGGCATGGCGCCAGTACCAGCCTTAGTCTGATCTAGCAAAAGTTTAGACATGCAATTCTGTGATCAGGGTCGATGATAATATGCTTTAAGACAATCTGGGGATTTGATTCCGAAATGTTAATTAAACCATATCCAGCTCTCAGTGCATTCTGATCACGTGCTTTCCGCATGAGGGTATCAGATTTAATTCGTAATAACGAATAAATAGTTCGCAATAATGAAATAATAATCCGTTATAACGATTTAAATAATCCGTAATAACGAAGTAAACAATCCGTAATAACAAATCAGTTATCCGTAATAACTAATTAATAATCTGTAAGAACGAATTACCAACATATTATACTTGCAGTGGCGCTAATGGGCTTTCGCACATTAGAAATGTGTATTGTGAGATAAATGTTTAACTCAAGAAATCTTCCACATAAATTGCTAAGTTTGTATCGATCTCTTGAACAATGTACAATTCCTTACATAGCAAACTTAATACTATGGTTAGAAATATAAAGAGATTAAATTTCATATGAAGATACAATTGCAGCGCAGTGTTATCTGGTACACGATAATCGAGTCATGCGGGGATCGATACAAATATTCTGAGAAGTAACCCAATATTCATTCTTTAACTAACTTAAGCCAAATGAATCGTTTCAAGCGGCTAGGTGAACACGTTTCTCTTTTTCAATAGTTTTACGAATTTCGGCAATAGCGGTAAAGTTTCTTCATTTTTTTAATGGAGTGGATAGGTTCGGGTTGCACAGAAGTGATATTTCTCATTTCCAAACACATGCGGGCACGGAGTGCATATAATTCCACACTTACGAACTATCCTCTATCTATTCTAAAAAAGAAAAATGGACTACTGATAATTATGGGGAAGGGGATCGTAAAGCATTCTCCGCTCTCCTTTGTATACGGGTCCAATATTTCACCTGCTTCACAGATTTGACAGTAATGAATACGCAAGGTGCATCGACGATGTGACAATTTCAATCCTGGCCAGTGAAATTGAGAGTTTAATCCAATGCAGGCTCATAGGTTTTTCTTATCATCGGTTCCGTTGCTGATCAGAAATTTGAATCGTGAGATGAATTGTTTAACTTAATAAGGGATCTTCTTAACTTTATAATTAAGATGTTAGATAAAGAAGTAATTTCATGTACTCTCTTGAACAATGTACGATTCTGCTATAAGAATTACACAGCAAAGATTAATATTTTGGTTGGAAATCTAAAAGTGATTAAATTTAATGAAGCCGGACCGGGATTGTTTAAGTGTTGTTTAAGCCTCGTTGGCGTACAACCTTATAGAAATACATCCAGTTGGGAAAAAAATTATATTTCTTTAATCACCGGGTGATGTCGCCTTTGAGTTATTTGTAGGACTGGTAAAGATTGTGCTAGAGATTGAACATTATAGAGAATAGATCTATGGAACAATGAGAACATGACATTCAATCAGGTAGAAAGCCCACGATGTCCCTGAGAATATGTCATGCTGTTTATAATAGTACGTTATCTTTGCTTCACCTAACTTTTGAAAGTTTTGCAGTGTACAGTGTATGGTATAGTACACATTAACCTTTAATGTTGTGCTACCACACGAGCTTATCATAACTGTTTATTTTTGTATGCGACTGATTACAAATGACTGAGAAAAGTCTCTGATTGATACGGTTGGTCTTAAATGTGTTATTAGTCAACGCTCATATACAGTAATAATTATGGCAGCCAGTCTTTTAGCCACTCATTTTGATGCGCAGACTGTGCATGTCATACTACCATGTACACTTCATCAGCTTACCATCAACATATAGTGAATTGGGTATATACAACTGATGATATCATTTTTTTTTGAAACATTAAAGTGACCACTCATTGTTATGTATTAAGCGCAAAGTATGTGTCTTTTCACTTCAGAGAAAGTCAAATGTTGTTTAGTTAAGTTAACGCTAGGTTTGATCATAAACCGATAATAAAGATAGGCCTACTGCTTGCTTTGATTTTAAATCTATTGCAAGGTACATATATAAAGCTTCTAAAAAGATTTCAAGAAAGCTGTGTCAGGATTTAAAGTTATGCTCTCTAAGAAGTTAATTATACAATTAAAAAAATAATGTGTGAATATTACCCTTCGCGGTAAGTGCTGCTATTTTACATGTATTTATTGCGATATTGCATTTTTCATATTTGGCACTATTTCTTAATTCATACTTTGTATTTTTAAACACAGTTTATACTTTCATAAGCTAAACAAATTGCAAATTCCAACTTGTCATGTGAATGACAGTTAATTGTAATCTATATTCAAAAGTTCTTATAGCGGGGTGATGATGTATATGGTGAGAGTTGAAAACGAGGCAGAAAGCACGTGACTTGAAGTTAGTGGTTGCGGGTTTTTCCTTGTTATTGTAATTTTAGTGATAATGAAAGCTCAAAAAATGTTTACTCATGTCTATCCGGGGCCGGGCTACACAAAACAATTGCCCCCTGACTCCGCTTTTACGCATACGGTCTATATGTATAACTACATTGTATATTACAGGACATCATGGATATCTGTATTTGTGTAAACACGGTTCAATGTTTCTCCAAAGCTGAAATGTAAGGCTTCCACCTTACACATTGGCATTCTGTAAAATCGGACGTACATGTCGGACGCCTTGATATGATGTTGGAAAAGTGCATGTGATACATCAGTAATAGTTTATGTAACGTCTAATGAGTAGAAAACAATCACAGCCTACAGAACAAATTAAGGTATACCACCATCTAAAAAAAGAGAGAGGAGTTTACGGAATTGTCCAAATGTATACTTGAAGTGCATGGTAGACTAATTTCAGATTTGATGTATTTTAACGCTGTATTTACTTTTGGTCTTTAAATCAATTGAATATATTGATACAAATGTACACTTGAAATAAAGGAAATGGACAGTCCATAAATATATAAGAATTCTGATGACCCTGTTTTATGTACTTAGTGCCGAGATATTCGACAATATGTCAATATATTTTGCACCACTAAAAAATGTATAATTACAAAAACGTGTGTGATCATCTTGTTAAGTAGGCCTACTATATAGGCTGCTGAAGGACTGATTTTTTTAACCGAAAATCTCTTTAACATTGCGTTAAAAATATAGTATGGTCCAATATACAAACAGTTGGAATCAAAATCAAACTAGCTGTTATCACTAATTGACCATAGACCACCTCCTCAAATTATTCATATTGTTTACATTTCTCTGTCAGATCTATTTGATTTAATCGAGAAATAATTATTTGAGACCAGTGGCGTAAATCTGTATCGGCAAGTGGAGGAAGGGGCCGGGTAAATTGCGAAATCTATATATATAAGAGAGAGTTTAACTCGGCCTCTGAGACGATGTTTGCTCATGAAAGGATCCGAGACCGCGGGCTCCCGCGGCGCCAAAATCGCTCCACGTCCGTGGAAAAATGCGGAGGGTGTCTTCCGCCGGGTCGGACACTTCGGGTCGTCCTGATTTTCCCGTACGGACCAGCGATCCGTTTCGTCGATTTTTCGTGAGGATTTTTTTCGCAGGAATTTGCCGTCGTGTGCGCTTTCACGTTGACTGCCTGGCCGCCCCCTGTGCTGGCTTTTCTGCGTGTCTAGACTGTGCGAGGTCAGCGAGGTCAACGTAGGGGTTTCGTTTACGTGTTCTACTCGGCCGTACTGCAAAAGCGTTCACCAAACGTTAGTATGGGGTGACCTTGGCAAAATATTTTTTCTCCATGGTGCGTGGCCACCAAATGTTCCAATCTTTCCTGTGCTTTGCTTGCCGCCCCTGCGCCGAGTGCAACGAATACTCAGAAGGACTACACATTAGTATGCCTTGCGCGGTCTGACCAATCGAAAGTCTACACTGCGTGGTACTTCCCGGCTATGCGTAAAACCGTCGATGGCAACGCGTACTGCAGCCTGCTCCACACCCTGGAAACGAGGTTGGGTCTACGGTTCTCGGTATTGCACAAGCATGTGACGTCGCGTGATAGAGTGCTGTTGCTTCCATAATGTGTTTACAACTCCATGCTTCCACCACCAAGGCTGAGCGTTGTGAGTTCGCTGCCCGCCACGTATAATATTCAGTGTCGCGTTATAATTTTGGGGGCCTGTTTGGGATCATCGAAGGATCGATGCATTGCTTCAAATGTCGCGATCTTAAACGCAGTCACGAAAAACAATCGACGAAAAAGTGTCCAACCCGGCGGAAGACACCCTCCACATTTTCCCACGGACTTGGAGCCATTTTGGCGTCGCGGGAGACCGCGGTCTCGGATCCTTTCAGGAGCAAACATTTCTCGGAGGCCGAGTAAAACTTGCTGTTATATAGATGGTTGAACCAAGTTCAATAAAAGTTGTATCGACTTTTTCCTCACAGACAGTCTCGCAAATTGTAAGAAGTTCAAGTTTCCGTTTGTTGAAGAGTCCAATACTGAAACTTAATTATGACCTTATAATTCCTCCATGATTCAGACCGTTTGTAATTTTATGGTAACACTCAACATTTTCATTTCAAACGACACCACGTTTTATTGCATTATTCGGGGAAGAAAAAGTGGCCCACTTTTTATAGCCTACAATAATGATTCAATTGCTCAGAATACATGTAGCTGATTAAATTACTCCAAACTCGAAACTTTAAAAGATGATCTTTTGCTCAAATTGGTTTTAGTGGTCAGAAATTGCCTCAGATCCCACCACAGAAATTGCTTTTATAACTGCATGTCTCCTCAACTACATCCCTCATTTACATTTAATACCACATTTTGCTGTTATATAGATGATTGAACCAACTTGAATAAATATTGAATCGACTTTTTCCTTGCAAACGGATAAGCAAATTGTAAGAAGTTCAAGTTTACGTTTGTTGAAGAGTCCAATACTGAAACTTAATTATGACCTTCCTCCATGATTCAGACCGTTTGTAATTGTATGGTAACACTCAACATTTCCATTTCAAATGACACCTTTACGTTTTGTGCATTATGATTTATTGTCAAAACTGTACAATCAGCCTTCGCCTGTGTACTACGGTAACATTTTCATTACGTTTTCCCACAAATGCAACTGCCTCACAAAATGCCATTTTAACACACAAACGGGAACATTTACAGACAGTTGCCATGGTGCACAATTATCATGTGCGTAAGTCGACAGGGGGCAGGGGGAACCCCCCCCCCTCCATTTTAAAGCAGGGGACATTGTTTGGTCCCCCCCACACTTTTTCTTCCCCGAATAAAAATTGTAGCCTACTATAATGATTCTATTGCTCAGAATACACGTACCTGATTCAATTACTCCAAACTCAAAACTTTTAAAGATGATCTTTTCCTGAAATTGGTTTTAGTGGTCAGAAATTGCCTCAGATCACACCACATAAATTGCTTTTATACAACTGCATGTCTCCTCAACTATATCCCCCATTTACATTTAACTCCCCAAATTTTCATCCCCAACACAATACGCCCTACCCGATCTATGATCGGGTGCCTGTTTCACGAAGGATCGATGCATTGCTTCAAATATCGCGATATAGTTGAATCGACTTCTTCCTCGCAGACGGTGTCGCAAATTGTAAGAAGTCAAGTTTACGTTTGTTGAAGAGTCCAATACTGAAACTTAATTGTGATCGACCTTCCTCCATGATTCAGACCGAATTTTATGGTAACACTCAACATTTTCATTTCAAATAACACCTTCACGTTTTATTGCATTATGATTTATTGTCAAAATTGTACATACAATCAGCCTTCGCCTGTGTTATACAGTAACCTTTTCACTACGTTTTCCAAATGCGACTGCCTCACAAACTGCCAATTTAACAGACCAACGGGAACATTTACAGACAGTTGCCATGATACATAATTATCATGTGTGTAAATCGACGGGGGATAGGGGGAACCCATGCACCCCCACATTTTAAAGCGGGGGACATTGTTTGGTCCCCCGCCCCACCCCACCCCCACTTTTTCTTCCCCGAAAAAAAATCGTAGCCTACAATAATGATTATATTGCTCAGAATGCATGTAGCTGATTCAATTACTCCAAACTCAAAACTTTAAAAGATGACCTTTTGCTCAAATTGGTTTTAGTGGTCAGAAATTGCCTCATATCACACCACAGAATTTGCTTTTCTATAACTGCATGTCTCCCCAACTATATCCCCCATTTACATTTAACTCTCCACATTTTCATCCACAACACTACGCCCTACCCGATCTATGATCGGGTAAATCAGCTTGTCATTTAATATATCGCGGTCGTGGAAAATCGGAACGCGCGGGGGGGGGGGGGGGGGACACCACATTACACTAGGGAAGCCCTTCATGATGCAGATCTACATCGTTATACTTAAGGTTTACGCGCCTTTAATTAACCTATATCAAAAAGGCGCATGTATAAAAGCTTTTGCACTCAGTGTATATTTATTCTCCGTTCTTCAGTTATATTTAATACATTTGGTCTATTGAAAAGTTCGACAACTACTTCGAAACCCACATTATTCGGGGGTTTCTTATCCCAAAAAAAAAAACAGTGGGGGAGGGGATTATCCACTGTGCCCCCCCCCCCAGTCAAAAGTGTGGGCAGGGGATATTCCCGGATATCAACCCCATCCCCCGGAATTTACGCCCCTGCATGAGGCGCTGCAGACCACACCGTCACTGTTTCAGGATAAATAAAGGGGACAGTGCCTACAGTCGCTCGACCGGAACATGCAAATAGAACATGATTCGAGGGTGGATTGTCGTCTTTAGCGCTCCGATCGAGGTATTTGAGGTTGACAAACTATAGTTCCCGAGGAGAAACTAGATATCCAATAATGAGGGGAGCTAATATGCGCGGCGAATATAACACGGTTTGAGGGTGGATAGAAGCTCCCCGATCGAGGTATTGGACGGAAGTTAGTTCCCTATGCAAAGATGAAGGATCTGTAAAGAGGGGAGCTATATAATCGACTTCTGACGTAATCTCCATCTTCTGGAGTGTCTAATGTTTTCAAGACCTCGTTCGATAGAATTTGTTTGAACAATTACACGGGTCAAGACCAACCTCGTCCCAAGGGTGTCGAGCAGTACGCGCCCACCACTACCTAGCTGCTCTCTCACCCTGGTATTGGATCATTTGCAGGTGCAAGATTTTTCAACACGTATGCAAATGAGGAACAGTCTGGTGCCTCGATATGCGTTGCACATTAGCGTTTGTTTTTGTTATTCGGTGTCTGGGGTAAAAACACAGTCAATTCGTAGCAGCGCGAGCACGGCGTGAGTAACGAAAACACGATTTTTGAAATCAAACTGTTACGATCTTATCGAGACAACAAGCAGTATCATATTTCATATTAATATGAGCAAATTGGAAAGGAAATTAGTATTTTCGAGAAGGCGTGGACGGGAATGATCGCGCGCGAAAACTTGTGAATAACAGCACCAAGTACACGATAATAATCCATTACTAGCCAATTGCGGTATCGAATCAGGATACAGAAGAAAGTTTCCTATCCAGGGCTTACTATTGGAAACCAGGTTGGAAATAAAGTAAGCACTGGGGACGAGGTTGGGTCAAGACTTGATCAGTTCTGCCGCCGGGCGCATGCCCTTGGCACATTCGCATAGGCCGATTTACGTGCCATGCATCCATAATGCTTCTCCACATTTCTTTGGGCGTCTATGCTTCCTTCACAAAATGTTTACATTATTTTCTCAAATAAGAAATCTCAATCTGGATCAAGCAATGAATCAAAATAAAATCAAAAGGAACTTGCCAACGAGAAAAATAAAACTTTGTCCGAGGACAAAAATACACAATTTTTGGATAAAATAGGAGAATAAGAGAAAAACTAAATGTAAAAAACCGGATAGATTGGAGAAAACATAAAATCAAGGAAACCAAAGTTTTAAGCCCCACAGCACTTTTGGGAAATGAATCTAAAAGCACAAATTCCTCTTAATTAATACTGCAACAAGAAGTTAAAAATGAAACAAATGTATAAAACAAAACTCCTATGAAACTACAGTCCATGTACGAAAAATATTGGCCTACTATAAGTATTGTAACGTCTCTCTGGGGTGAGGACATTATCAAATAAAGAGTCAGATACAAATATCTTACACACACACACACACTACTACTTTATTCGGGATTATTTACAACTCAAGTCAATAGAGAGTGCACTATATACAATGTAAAGTTAAGGCGTACATGATTTTGCGTACATGATTTTGCATGACATGGCATGCAAATCGTGATTTGGCCGGCGCAGGCAATTTCGGACCGATTTACTGGTCTGCACCCTATAAAGAAGCGAGGTTTTGAAAAATTTCCCCAAACCACTTGTACGGCACGAGGAAGGATGGATGACTCATATTTCATCAAAAAATTGCGAAAAAAAATCTCTGACTGCGATTTCTGGCCTGAAAACAAGCCCTCTGTTTGCGGCTACCTTACTGTAGGGCGCCCCCAACGGGCGTTAATTGAGTTTTTGCTCCTTCCGACCCCAAATTACCCCCCCCCCCTTGTTCGCTTGAAATTGCTGTGATCGGACGACGGTCCATCGGCCCTATTCAGATTTTGGGCGCATTTGTTGCGGAACCGCCATTGGGGACCCCTTTTGAAACGCTGCCCCCCCCCCTCCCCCCAGGTTCCGCCCCCCTGAAAAAAAACACTCCGCAAACATTTGACAACAAACCATGGAAGGCGCCATTTTGAAACTATAGGAAGCAGACCAGTAAATAAACTTCCATAGACCCCAATGGTAAATGCTCCCACTTCAAAAATTCGGGAAAAATACTCACAACTCTCCAAGGTGTTCGAGACACACATCAAATTAAAGCTTATTTCATCATCTTTCATTCTCTTTTCAATTTTCGGGGGGTCAACTAATGACATTTAGGAGAAATTTCCATCTGAAAATGATCAGCCCTGAAAAAGTCCTGAAGCCCATCGCCATTTTGAAAAACGATGCCTACACTCCATTGCAAAATAGAGCGCTTTAAGGGTCCAAATTACATTAAATTACACAGAACTGCAAGCTCCCAGTCCTGTGCACGGCTTCCACCCATATTTTTTACAGACCCTCAAGTTCATGGCCCACAGCATGCTAAAAAAACCGAAGATTTTAAGGGCATGCAAATCGTGATTTGGCCGGCGCAGGCAATTTCCGACCGATTTACTGGTCTGCACCCTATAAAGAAGCGAGGTTTTGAAAAATTTCCCCAAACCATTTGGACGGCACGAGGAAGGATGGATGACTCATATTTCATCAAAAAAATGCGAAAAAAAATCTCTGACTGCGATTTCTGGCCTGAAAACAAGCCCACTGTTTGCGGCTACCTTACTGTAGGGCGCCACCAACGGGCGTTAATTGAGTTTTTGCTCCTTCCGACCCCAAATGACCCCCCCCCTTGTTCGCTTGAAATTGCTGTGATCGGACGACGGTCCATCGGCCCTATTCAGATTTTGGGCGCATTTGTTGCGGAACCGCCATTGGGGACCCCTTTTGAAACGCTGCCCCCCCCCAGGTTCCGCCCCCAGAAAAAAAAACACTCCGCAAACATTTGACAACAAACTATGGAAGGCGCCATTTTGAAACTATAAAGAAGCGGGGTTTTGAAAAATTTCCCCAAACCACTTGTACGGCACGAGGAAGGATGGATGACTCATATTTCATCAAAAAATTGCGAAAAAAAATCTCTGACTGCGATTTCTGGCCTGAAAACAAGCCCACTGTTTGCGGCTACCTTACTGTAGGGCGCCACCAACGGGCGTTAATTGAGTTTTTGCTCCTTCCGACCCCAAATGACCCCCCCCCCCCCTTGTTCGCTTGAAATTGCTGTGATCGTTCGACGGTCCATCGGCCCTATTCAGATTTTGGGCGCATTTGTTGCGGAACCGCCATTGGGGACCCCTTTTGAAACGCTGCCCCCCCCCCCCAGGTTCCGCCCCCAGAAAAAAAAACACTCCGCAAACATTTGTCAACAAACTATGGAAGGCGCCATTTTGAAACTATAAAGAAGCGGGGTTTTGAACAATTTCCCCAAACCACTTGTACGGCACGAGGAAGGATGGATGACTCATATTTCATCAAAAAATTGCGAAAAAAAAATCTCTGACTGCGATTTCTGGTCTGAAAACAAGCCCTCTGTTTGCGGCTACCTTACTGTAGGGCGCCACCAACGGGCGTTAATTTAGTTTTTGCTCCTTCCGACCCCAAATTACCCCCCCCCCCCCCTTGTTCGCTTGAAATTGCTGTGATCGGACGACGGTCCATCGGCCCTATTCAGATTTTGGGCGCATTTGTTGCGGAACCGCCATTGGGGACCCCTTTTGAAACGCTGCCCCCCTCCCCCAGGTTCCGCCCCCCTGAAAAAAAAACCACTCCGCAAACATCTATACTACAATAACGAAAATTTGGAGGGCGCTGCCATTTTTCCGACCGGTCTCCCGTCCCGCCCGCGCGCGTTGGCCTTGGGGGATGCGGAACGGGGCCCGGCTATTTCCACTCTTATTTCCCATAACTCCCTTCCCCATTGGGCCGCGCCGGCCATCTTGCGTACTGTATGGGCCGGATAATTGACGTGCCACGTCGCATACACATGTATACGTTCGTTATGAGCATGCAGCGTATGGGCCGGATAATTGACGTGCCACGTACACGTTCGTTATGAGCATGCAGCGCATGCAACTTGCCCCACATTTCTTCAGCACAGCGATGTATCTGTTCCTTGCTCCAGTTTTCTCTTTGAACGGTAAGTCTCATTTGTGATATGTATTGTTGTTTGTGAAAAGTGGTATTCTTTCGAACGCCGCTGGCAATGAGAAGCATTGTTGTTTGTGAAAAGTGTGAGTTTGTGAGTGTCCAGTGATGGCGTAGTCTGGTGGTAGTACGGGGAGGGTTGTACGGGGAGGGTTGTACGGGGGGAGGCCTCGGACATCGAGAGTTTGGCCGTGGGTTTACTTAGCTAGGCTTGATGTGGCCAATTTACTGCATGACCTCCGTAAATACAGGCCTCACTTGGAACATGTACCCGAACATGTTCCCGAACATGTTTGTAGAACTTTGTCAACTTTTGATTTCACAATTGGGCTTTGTTTGTAGTTTATTTTTGGATTTTGCTTTAGTTTGTTATAAAGTTATATTGCCTATACTAGGCTTAGCTAGAAAAAACTGCTGCATTTGTATATAGGCCATGAAATGTACATTCATTCCATACAAATGATGCAAACTAAATCTTTGCGGTAATCTTAGAACACGGCAAATCATACTAAAAACTTCCTTTAAAGAAATGACTTTCATACTCATAGGCAAAACAAAATTAATTTACTGCAAATCAAAGACCGATAACCAACTTAATAAAGAAACCCTCAAATCCAAATTAAAGACGTGATCAAGTTCAAATCTCAGGCCAAAAACCAAAAAATACAGGCAAAGACTAAAATCTGAAACCAACACAGTTAGAATAGTGGATCTTAAAGAATACACTCTGGCAGAAAATCAAATGACTCGACAACAGACATGAACCCAAGCAGGATGAAGAGGAAACTAATACATTGATGACTGTTCAGTGTCTCTGCTGTTCTGCTGAGATAAAATCATATGCGGGGGGGGGGGTCACAAAAATACAACATTATAAGACATGTTTCGTTGTTTGGCATGTTTGGTTAGTACTTCAGTAGTGCATTCCGCATAAATGGGGTATTGCAACACCTGTCTAATTTATTTGTAGCTATTGTTAGCCGATGTATTTTTTTACAAGTTTTCTTCACCTTAGTCGTTATTCTTTTCTTTCTAACTCCTCTACACAGGACTCCCGATGACATTCACATCACATGACCAGCTCCAACCATGCTCCAAGCATGCTCCAGTGCATGCTTCAACCAGTTCCCAAAGCAAGAATCTCAACTCAAGACGAAGACGTGACACACCTATTCTTTCCAGTTCAACTGCAAGATTCCTGCTTTTTCTCTTTATCCATTCAAAAACCATTTTTCTTCTAGCCATTATTTTATTTTTTGAAGTCATGAAATAGTGCAAAAAAATCACTCTTATAATAATAATAATAATAATAATAATAACTGGATTTATAGAGCGCCAAATTGCCAAAGGATACAAGGCGCTGAAACAAAGAAAGAAGAACTACAGAAAGAACAACAGAAAAACAGCAAGGGCGTACGACCAGCTATGGTGTGGGGAAAAAAATGGGTTTTAAGAGCCTTCTTGAAGATTGGCACAGTATCGGAGTTTCTGATAGGGATGGGTAGACTATTCCTGTTTTATGTCCATCCTTTTTTCAAATTATATCCTTGGCTTAGTTGTACCCAAGAATAATAATGGAATGATTACCCGATAATTACTGGCCAAGCAGACTGTGTCGATCCTGGCAAACTTATTTGATAACAAAACAATGTCTTTGATTACCAAATTACATAATCACTCTTAAAATTTCACAACAAAATATTCATACTCGCATACCCCTCCATTTCTCATGAGTTTTCACCAACTCTTATTAAAAAAAATGTTGTCCTGTAACTTACAATGCCACTGTCATTATTTATAATTACAGCTTTTAACACAAAAAAAAACTGCAATTGCACAATAACCTTTGGCCGTCTTGCTTGAAAGTCTTTCATGGAATTTTTGTGCCTATGGTAAACAAGCCTGGACCGACGTCCCTTGCGAAAATTGCTCCGAAAACTGACTACAATTATATCCCCTGAGTTTTGTCGAAGTACTACCCTGTACAGTAATGAATGCAGATACATTATTACTAATATAATTCGCGTATACCTGATTTCATTTTCACAGTTTTGTAATAAATACATTTAACATGTGGTGCTTGACATAATTATGAAGTGCTCCAATATGTCCTTTCTTTTAGTTTTACTCTCTTCTGCAAATAAACGTGTTACAATACTTTGCTGTACAACCCCATCACCATAATAAAAACACCAACTGCTATAATGACATTAACTTCTACTTAATACATAAGAAACACCCCTTTCACCATAACAAATATAAATTGTTGCCCACTTCCCCGGAAATATAAGTGACCATTCACAGGTGTAACATAAGCATGGGCGTCGCGAGGAGGGGCACTCCCGGAAAAGCAAAAAAAAAAAAAAAAGAGGCGCGAAGTCATAGTGGTGTAAATTTAATGGGTTGGGGGGGGGGCAAAATGTCCCTGCCCCCTCTAAAACTGATACATCGAGAATGTATTGAGAAAAACAGGCATTTTTTTTGGCAAAAATATGTTTTGCCCCCTTCTAGAAAAAAATCCTGGCGACGCCCACACAATATCCAACCCCCACCCCCACTGGCTGCCCCCTTCTCTCCTCTGTAGTGAGTACGATGGATACGACGTTGTATAGGCCAAGATCAAACCGCGTTTCATCTAACTTACCTAATTGTACAGTTGGTGTATACGTCCTTAATGGTTTGGCACCTTGACAAATCAATGTTCAAATTGACTGGACAATATTCTAGCTCAACATTATTTATGAGCTTTATATAATGAGACATCGCATGAAACAATCGGTCGGCAATAAATACTTAATTTCATTCAACTGTTGACAGCAAGACCTTCCTAATCGGCGCGCAATTTAAAACAACATTTAAACGGTATGAATCCCAGCTCAAACATAAACCTCCACAATATCAGCGATTTCAATATCACCATCTCCCCTCTATAACAAAAACCATTTCTCCCCATCCCTGGAAATATTTCTCCCAATCCCCGGAAATATTGGTGACATGGTTGACGGGTTTTACGGAAATTGGGCGTTCCAACTAGCACCCTTCACCCTAGCTAGCCCCTTCCCCTATATTGACAATATGTCCTGGACCCTCGCACAATCTCCGCAGGAAACGTTATGTGCGCGCACGTTGCTAAACGCAAATACAACTTAGGTGAGACTGATGGCGAGTCCAAATAGGCTCGCGTGCAGCATGCAGAGGGTCTGATTCTTTATTTGACTTAACAGTTGTTTGGAGTTATTAGAGTTTAAATTATCGAGATTTCATTGTACACAGTAATTATTACGAAACAGTCAACTCCACCCATCTAGCGGGTGCCGCGCGAAGCGCGGCATCCCGCTAGTTTGACAACAAACCATGGAAGGCGCCATTTTGAAACTATAGGTAGCAGACCAGTAAATAAACTTCCATAGACCCCAATGGTAAATGCTCCCACTTCAAAAATTCGGGAAAAATACTCACAACTCTCCAAGGTGTTCGAGACACACATCAAATTAAAGCTTATTTCATCATCTTTCATTTTCTTTTCAATTTTTGGGGGGTCAACTGATGACTTTTAGGAGAAATTTCCATCTGAAAATCATCACCCCTGAAAATAGTCCTGAAGCCCATCGCCATTTTGAAAAACGATGCATACACTCCATTGCAAAATAGAGCGCTTTAAGGGTCCATTTACATCAAAATTACACAGAACTGCAAGCTCCCAGTCCTGTGCACGGCTTCCACCCATATTTTTTACAAACCCTCAAGTTCATGGCCCACAGCATGCTGAAATACCGAAGATTTTGAGGGCATGCAAATCGTGATTTGGCCGACGCAGGCAATTTCGGACCGATTTACTGGTCTGCACCCATAATCTACGTGTACATGTCAGGCACCCTGTCGGGGTTTGAGCCCAGAACAACAATCTAGTGCATCATATGCGGGGGCTCTGTGTAGGTCAGAGCTTAGCTCCATAATCTACTGGGGAAGAGCCCAGTACAACAATCTACTGGGGAAGAGCCCAGTACAACAATGACCAGAACTGCCAATTCTACGCGCTTTATATAGACTTTTGGGTGCGCGTCTTAGCCAATGGGAGCATAGGATTCTGGTAGTTATGAATAATGCATCCATGTACAAAGGCATGAGGAAAGTTCTCTATGGGAGATTTGTACACGACTGACTTAGACATTCTAGTGGGAGAAAGTCCGAGAGCGGTGGTTAGCGGGCGAAGTAGGATCACTCGTGGGTGCCTTACGGGGAACTGATCCTCAAGGAAAAGGGAAAGGGAATAACTTCTTGGTCTAGTCTAGTCTAGTCTCTAGACTAGGTAAGAATCTACACCTGAGTGAACCTGGCCGCGTATTCGGCCAGATACCACAGCCTCGTATTCAGCCGTGTATTCAGCCGCGTATTCATAAAGTACGGAGGCCAATAAACAACATTATTGACGTGATACATTTTTATATATTTAATGCGGATTTCATCGAGGAGTGCACCGAAAATGAAGGACATCAGTATTATGTTTGATGGTCAGTTACTTAGGTCTCGTGGCTTCCTATAAATAATTTTTTTTTATTTCAGATCTAGGGCAACCATGAATCACGTGATACTCGTCCTGAGAAAAATGGTACTAAAATAGCATTTTTCGGTTGAATAACATTAAACTTAAACTTCGAAACCAAACAGTGTAGGAAAAAAAGTCAAATCGCCGATGACATCTTAAAGAGTGGTGGCCCGCCTACAATCCATTTTGGTTTCAGGTGTATGGGATATATATCTGTCACGTGACAATGGCATAACATAATGGGCTTTCACCGCCAAATTTACTTTATTTTTTTTATATTTATTGCGGATTTCAGGAAAAAGTGTACCGAAAATGCAACATTTTCGAATTATGTTTTGATGGTCAATTTATTGAGGACTACCGGCTTCCTATAAATTATTTTGGTTTCAGATCTAGGGCAGCTATAAATCACGTGATACTTGTCCTAAGAAAAATCGTACTAAAATAGCATTTTGCGGTAATTGTACATTATTCAAACTTAAGTTAAACCTCAAGACAAAGTGTACCAAACAGTGGAGGAGAAAAAGTCAAATCGTCGATGACATCTTAGAGAGTGGTGGCCCGCCTACAATCTATTTTGGTTTCAGGTGTATGGGGTGTATCAGTCACGTGCCAATGGCATAATATAATGGGCTTTCACCGCCAAATTTACTTTTATTTTATTATATAATGCAGATTTCAGGAAAAAGTGTACCGAAAATGCAACATGTCTGAATTATGTTTGATGGTAAGTTTGAGGACTAGAGACTTCCTATAAATTATTTTGGTTTCAGATCTAGGGCAGCTATGAATCACGTGATACTCGTCCTGAGAAAAATCTAACTAAACTAGCATTTTGCGGTAATTGTACATTTTTAAAACTTATGTTAAACTTCAAGACAAAGTGTACCAAACAGTGCAGGAGAAAAAGTCAAATCACCGATGACATCTGAAAGAGTGGTGTCCCGCCTACAATCTATTTTGGTTTCAGGTGTGTGGGATATATCTGTCACGTGACAATGGCATAACATAATGGGCTTTCACCGCAAAATTTACTCTAATTATTTTATAATATTTATTGCGGATTTCAGGAAAAAGTGTACCGAAAATGCAACATGTCCGAATTAAGTTTGATGAGGACTTCAGGCTTTCTATATATTATTTTGGTTTCAGATCTGGGGCAGCTATGAATCACGTGATACTCGTCCTAAGAAAAATCGTACTGTTAAAAATAGCATTTTGCGTTCGTACAACATTAAACTTAAGTTAAACTTTGAGACAAAGTGTACCAAACAGTGTAGAAGAAAAAAGTCAAATCGCCGATGACAGCTTAAAGAGTGGTGGCCCGCCTACAATCTATTTTGGTTTCAGGTGTGTGGGGTGTATCTGTCACGTGACAATGGCAAAACAAAATGGGCTTTCAACGCCAAATTTACTTTATTTTATATATTTAATGCGGATTTCAGGAAAAAGTGTACCGAAAATGCAACATGTTCAAATTATGTTTGATGGTCATTTATTGAGGACTAGAGGCTTCCTATACATTATTTTGGTTTCAGATCTAGGGCAGCTATGAATCACGTGATACTCGTCCTGAGAAAAATCGTAGCATTTTGCGGTAATTGTACATTATTAAAACTTTAAGTTAAACTCTCAGACAAAGTGTACCAAACAGTGTAGGAGAAAAAGTCAAATCGTCGATGTCATCTGAAAGAGTGGTGTCCCGCCTACACTTTTTTTTTGGTTTCGGGTGTTACCTGTCTTTAAAATGTTTCTCCGACTCTGTTTAGTGCACTTTTTGTCTCAAAATTAGGTTAAATTGTAATGTTGTTGAACTATTCTTAGAACAAGTATCACGTGATACACGGCTCTTGTTCTTGATTGATCTTGATTTATATAGCTGATAAGAAAGCATCTCAATTTCCTTTCAATTAGACTAGTTCCCAAGCCCTCCATCAACGATTCTGACCTCTAACGGAGCGGGAACCAGTCTACCTGTCACCTCGTTGCCGTAACAGCCAAACGGAGTCGTTGACCCGGGCTGTTGCACAGAGTACAAGCTCCCATATTCAGAATAATTCTCGTTAGGCCTATCAGTAATACTTTTTGTGAATTTACCGGGGGAATCATCAAAAAAATAACGCGTATTGACATGTAAAATGTTGTTCATGTGACCGCGTACTGTCCAATTAAGTTTCCACTCTGATGCAGACGACTGTTACCGGTTGTTAAACCAAACTCTGAATATGGATGAAGGGTTACGAAAGATAGTTGAAGATTGATCATTAATTATAATAACTAGAAATGACGAATACTAAAAGCTTAACCACCCCCATTTCAACGAATAACTAATGTATAAGCAAGCCAGACAACAAAACGCGGTGACAGTAGAAATTTAGCAAAGATGAGGTAACGTGGTTACGGTATAACTAAAAATTTATTTCGAAACCCAAACGGATGTCCGTTAAATGATCTATTAAACAAACAAATAATCCTGTTGTAAGAATAATTGCCAGATTCTCTGGGGAGAAAAGCTCGGCGTGACAAAAAAGACGCATTTGTAATCAAATGAAAATCAACTATACTTGATGATTTTCAGTAAACCGGAGTCACCGGTTTTCACTTTGCTATACGCGTCTGATATAAGGGAGAAAAAGAACAATTATTTCCAATATTAAAAGTACAACAAAGTGACAACGATTAATCAGAGCTGTTAAAAGTAAACTTCCAATGTTTTCACGTCAATACATGTGTTACTTAAACTCAATAAACCCAGTTTTTCGAAGTTAAAACAGTCACAAATATTCCCCGTGTATCACACCATCAGACCTTGCGAAGCCATGTTGGATGATCTACAGGCTCACTCAATCATGACTCAACTTTCACTTGGTTTGTGCATATTTAGTTTTCATCGTCATTCGTCCCCTTAATAACTTTGAATATGGATCGAGTTAAATGATTGATAAAAAAAAATATTAATAACACTGTGTGAATTAAATATGATTACTATCAAACGAATCATGATGTATGATAAATATAAAAACATGTTCAATACACTTGTAAAAGTAGCAAGGCTTACAGAAATACTGCGATATATAGACACAGTGTTTTTGTTTTAATCAGTTTCCAAGAAAGTATAACTTTCAACTCTGACACATCTCTTTTAACATATTTGTTGAAACTTCATAACTTGTAACAGCTTAAATAACAAATGTCAGCTTCTCTTCATTATCGATTTCTAACAAAACCCGGTGTTAACCAAACAAAATCTGACCTGTTCTGAAGTGAAAATGAGACATCTCAATGACATAAGATGCACTTACACAACACAATTGGTTACTTTCACGGTTAGTGTGAAACTTTAACAGTAAATGTTTCAGAAAACAAATTTGGAATCATCAATATTAAATATCTGATATAAGTATTATATTATATAACTTATGAAGTGAAGCCACAGGTAATCATGCGCAGTTTGCGCACCAAAAGGACTGGCTGCAATTTGGGTGAACTGTCCAAAGTAGTTTAAAACATTTAATACCGACCGTATTAATCAGGTGGCCTCTGTCCAATAAATCAATACACACGTTAATGGTATGTAAACTGTTCAATCCAAGGGTCATTTCTCTTTTCTTTTTTTTTAGAATCAGTCGCATACAAAAAATAACGGTTGTGATAAACTCGTCTGGCACAATATAAAAGGTAAAAATATGTACACTTCAAACTTGCGGTTCCATTTCTCATAAACAGTTGGGTAACACGAAGATATGTACAAGTTATAAACAACATGAACCATTATCAGGAAAGTCCTGATGAGCTTCGTTACTGATTCCATGTCATACTCTTATTGTGCCACGGATGAATATTCTAATATATTCCATACTGAGTTAAATATTTACCTGACTTACAAAAAGTCATCGGCGACATGACCCGGTTTTTAGATACACATGTAAATACATTTATTCAGCTGAAAGTATTAATATTACACCGTTCACTAACAAGGCTTTGCCCATTTAAACAGCGGCAGTCCCTTTTCACTGTTACTGTTAATTCCTTTATATTTTCAATCAAACCACATTTGCTGTGTAGTTCTAAGCGCTTAATTGTACGTTGTTCAAGAGAGTGTATGAAATTAAGCCTTTTGTCTACAGTCTTTATAATTATTTGGAAGAAACCTTAAGTTAAATCTCTCGATTCACATTTCTGGCAAGCAACATAACCGATTTTAAGCTGTCCTCGATTCTGTTATGATGCCATTTACACTGGGCCTGCATTGGACTAAACTCTCAATTACACTGGTATGATATTGTCACAATGTCGATGCAGGTTGAATATTCATTACTGTCAAATCTGTGAAGCGGGTACAAATATTCGACCCGTATACAAAGGAGAACGGAGAATGCTTTACGATCCTTTTCCCAGAATTATCAGTGGTCAACTTTTTTGTTAGAAACTGAAGATAGTTTTAAAGTGTGGTATAATATGCATTACAAGTGTCTGTAAGAGTCCAGAAAGATAAATTCTTGCACGACCTGTACCTAGCCCTTCCCTCCATTTCCAATGTTTTTGTTTTAGGAAACTTCTCAACAAACATTTTCAAAACTATGGGATCCGCAAAATACTTCTCCATGAAAGACGGTCTTCAAAATTTTGCCTTATGAAGTTGAAGGCTGCTGTGATGATTCAGTAATGATACAATCTGAAAAACTTTCTATGAACAGAACACATTACCATAATTTCCAAAAACTCTTAAAAATATTGGAAAGAGAAATGTGTTCAGTTAAGCGTGAATTTCACTAAGCGTATATCTACATAGATTAGTCACTGTTTTATTTGGTACCTTCATTTCGAAAGAAATATTGCGCCATTTCGCAGCTTGTTACGCGTGTTTCGATTATCGTGTAATACACTGCGTTCATGCAAAATGACTGGATTCGATAGAATGCTTCGTTGCCTTGGTTAGTTTGATTGATTGATTGATTAAAGTGACTCGTATCCGTGACTCTGACTCCAACTACATAACGTGTGACGTGGGCTTTTAATTTACTTGAACCAAAGACGTGAGTTTGAGAGTGACTCGATCCAAATGACTTCAACATTGCATCATATACTCGTGCTTGCTCATCTTGTAGGCTACTTGGGCTTGCGCATCACATAACAGATCTCAGCGAAAACATGTACATCTATCCTCAGAAGACTCCAGATCAACTTCGCTTCTCCATGCCTCAGATATGTGTTTCTTATTTTGTTCTGTCAGTGCACATCCGCCCAATTTCAGACCACTGACGCGTTTCATTTGTTTCAGACTGGGAGCTCATGTTTTTGCAGAGCATTGCTAAGAACGATTTCCCACTTGGCTAAGGAACTCTACAGTCTGCATTCGAGTAAGGTGTTTAATGTCAGTGCTCTGCAATGAGCAGTGAGTTAATCTTAACTCCTTCAGGTGCGTTAAGTTTTGTAAAGGTCGGGTCCATAAATCCAGGAAACTAGCCTGACCACGAATGTCATGTACGATCAAAGTATCTAAGTATCTCCGATTACTGAATGACTGTAAACAAATCCGCCATATCCTCACCGGTTAGTGAGAACCTCTTAATGTTCAGTCGAATGCCATTATCACATGGTTGTACATGGCACATCTTAGCGAAACTACCAAAATCCCAATCCACTAGATTTCCCATGCGACTCACTGATTCCGTGATATATTTCACATCGAGGCTGGTAATGTACGCATGTCCCATATCAAGCTTCTGAAAGTGAATAATTGCTGTCAAATATGTGGAGCGGGTACAAACTATTGGACCCGTACACAAAGGAATGTTGTACCTTCCCCCTTCCAAAAAATTATCAAGGTCAACTTTTCTTTGTTCAAAGAGAGGAATGATAGGCACTCCATGTATCTGTATGTGTTTGAGAGACCTATTCTTGCAGCTAGCCCGTCCATTCCATGTCCAGCATATTTGAGCTATTTTGCGAGTCTCGTAGACAGAAATGTCAAAATATAGGTCAAAACAAATATTGCAATAACAATTACATCCGAACATTTTGACATCCGTGGCAAAGGAACTTCAATATTTTGACTGATAGAGTTGCAGGTTATATTTGTGATTTGGTTAAAAAAAATTAAATTGTGAAACTTTTATGCTATTTCCAAAGTTCTTCAAATTATTGTTGGGGATGGGTAAATGCATTCAGACTCCGTGAATATCTATAAAGCGTATTATCGATACCGTAAAAATACCAGACTATACGTGTTATTTTTGGGGTTAGAAACGGATAAGTTTGATTAAAAATACTAATTTGTTTTTGAATGAATCTGCATCAGTTCTCTGTTTGTTTCAACGCGTGTTTCGATTTGTGTGTAATACATTATGCTCTCACAAAATGACTGGATTTAGTAGAATACCGCGTTTCCTAGGTTTCTCACAACAAGTTGTGACTGTAAGACTGATTCGATCTAACTGACTTCAAAATTGCATCATATACTCGTGCTCGCTCATCTTATATGCTACTTGGGCATGTGCATCACATAAAGGATCTCAGCGCAGACATACATTGGACATCTAGTCATCATCAGAAGATTCACGTTCCCATTCCTCGTCATCTTCAGAAGATTCACTTTCCCATTCCTCGTCATCTTCAGAAGATTCACTTTTCCATTCCTCGTCATCTTCAGAAGATTCCCATTCCTCGTCAGATTCAGAATATTCACTTTCCCATTCCTCGTCATATTCAAAATCAACTCCTCTTCCCCATACCTTGGATATGTGTTTCTTTTCTTCTTTTGTCAACAAACAAAAGGCCAAATTCAGGCTTCTAACATGCTTCATCTGTTTCAGGCAGCGAGCCCATGTGTGTGCAGAGCCACCCAAAGAATCATTTCCCTCAAGGCTGAGGGATTTTAGGGTTGGCATTCGACTTACTGCTGCAGCAAGGTGTTCAATGTCAGTACTCTGCAATGAGCAATTGATTAAATCCAACTTCCGAAGTTCCGTCATGTTGTGTAAGGGTGGGGTCCAGGTTTCTGCGGAACCACCCAGCCCACCAATTTTAAGAAGGGTCAAACTGACCAAATCTCTCCGATTACTGAATGACTGCAATACATTTACCATATCCTTGCCAGTAGGTGAGAATAGCTCGATGCTCAACTCTATGCCATTAAGCAATGACTGTACACGCCATTCCTCACGGTTACTACTTAAATCACAACCCACGAGATTCCTCATGTGACTGACTGATTCAGCGATATATTTCAAATCGCGACTGAAAATGCAACAAATTTCCATGTCAAGCTTCTTCAGGTGAATCATCGACTGCAAACTAGCCGCCCACGTTTCAGCGTTACCACCCAATCCCTTATTGTATGAAAGATTAAGATCGGCCAAGTGTGGCATCTTTCCAACCGATGATGCAATATGTGGTATATCTTGTTCATTTATGCCACATTCCGATAAATCGAGTGATTTCAGGTGCATCATCCTCTGCAAACTAGCTGCCCATGTTCCTGCGTTTCCACCCAAGTTTGAATTTTTAGAAAGGTTGAGATCGGCCAAGTTTGGTACTTGACCTAATGCTGCAGCAATGTGTTTCATGTCGGCGCTTCGCAGTGAGCAATCGCCTAAATCTAACTTCTGTAGTTCCGTCAGGTTTTGCAAGAGTGGAGACCAGATACTTGCGGAACCACCCAGACTGCAAACGCCATCAATGGTCAATCTGATTAAATCACGCCGATTAGTGAATGACTGCAACACATCCGCCATATCTTTGACAGTAAGTGAGAACCCCTTGATGCTCAATGCTATGCCATTATCCAATGACTGTACACGCCACTCCTCAGAGCCACTTCTGCTGATATAACAATCCACCAGATTCCTAATGCGACTTACTGATTCAGCGATATATTTCAAATCGCGATCTTTAATGCTACAATATCTCATGTCAAGCTTCTTTAAGTGAATCATCGACTGTAAACTAGCCGCCCACGTTCCGGCGTTACCACACAATCCCTCATTGCATGAAAGGTTAAGATCGGTCAAGTTTGGCATCTCCCCAACCGATGATGCAATATGAGGTATGTCTTGTTCATTTATACCACATTCCGATAAATCGAGTGATTTGATATTCACCATACTCTGCAAACCAGCCGCCCACGTTTCGGCGTTTCCAGCCAAGGTAGAATTGTGTGAAAAATTAAGACCGGCCAAGTGTGGTATTTGACTTAATGCTACAGCAAGGTGTTCAATGTCAGTGCTTTCCAGTGAGCAATTCCTTAAATCTAACTTCTGAAGTTCCGTCAGGTTTTGCAAGGGTGGAGCCCAGACACTTGCGGAACCACCCAGACCGCAAACGCCATCAATGGTCAATCTGACTAATTTTCGCCAATTAGTGAATGACTGCAACACATCCGCCATATCCTTGACAGTAAGTGAGAACCTCTTGATGCTCAACTTTATGCCATAACCCAATGACTGTACACGCCACTCCTCAGGGTAGCCACTTAAATCACAATCCACCTGATTCAGCATGCGACTTGCTGATTCAGCGATATATTTCACATCGCGATCTTTAATGCTACAATCACTCATGTCAAGCTTCTTTAAGTGAATCATCGACTGCAAACTAGCCGCCCACCTTCTGGCGTTACCACCCAATTCCCCATTGCCTGAAAGGTTAAGATCGGTCAAGTTTGACATCTCCCCAACCGATGATGCAATATGTGGTAGATCCTGTTCATTTATGCCACATTTCGATAAATCGAGTGATTTAAGTTGCATCATCCTCTGCAAACTAGCCGCCGACGTTCCTACGTTTCCACCTAAGTTCGAATTCTTTGAAAGGTTGAGATCGACAAAGTTTGGTACTTGACCTAATGCTACAGCAAGGTGTTCAATGTCAGTGCTTTGCAGTGAGCAATTCCTTACATCTAACTTCTGTAGTTCCGTCAGGTTTTGCAAGGGTGGAGCCCAGACACTTGCGGAACCACCCAGATCGCAAACGCCATCAATGGTCAATCTCACTAAATTTCGCCGATTAGTGAATGACTGCAACACATCCGCCATGTCCTTGACAGTGAGTGAGAACCTCTTGATGCTCAACTTTATGCCATTACCCAATGACTGTACACGCCACTCCTCAGGGTAGCCACTTAAATCACAATCCACCAGATTCCGCATGCGACTTGCTGATTCAGCGATATATTTCACATCGCGATCTTTAATGCTACAATCACTCATGTCAAGCTTCTTTAAGTGAATCATCGACTGCAAACTAGCCGCCCACGTTCTGGCGTTACCACCCAATTCCCCATTGCCTGAAAGGTTAAGATCGGTCAAGTTTGACATCTCCCCAACCGATGATGCAATATGTGGTAGATCCTGTTCATTTATGCCACATTTTGATAAATCGAGTGATTTAAGTTGCATCATCCTCTTCAAACTAGCTGCCCTCGTTCCTACGTTACCACCCAATTTCGAATTCTTTGAAAGGTTGAGATCGGCTAAGTTTGGTACTGGACCTAATGCTACAGAAAGGTGTTCAATGTCAGTGCTTTGCAGTGAGCAATTCCTTACATCTAACTGCTGTAGTTCCGTCAGGTTTTGCAAGGGTGGAGCCCAGACACTTGCGGAACCACCCAGACCGCAAACGCCATCAATGGTCAATCTGACTAAATCTCGCCGATTAGTGAATGACTGCAACACATCCGCCATGTCCTTGACAGTTAGTGAGAACCTCTTGATGCTCAACTTTATGCCATTACCCAATGACTGTGCACACCACTCCCTAGGGTAGCCACTTAAATCACAATCCACCAGATTCCGCATGCGACTTGCTGATTCAGCGAAATATTTCACATCACGATCTTTAATGCTACAATCACTCATGTCAAGATTCTTTAAGTGAATCATCGATTGCAAACTAGCCGCCCACGTTCTGGCGTTATGACCCAATCCCTCATTGCCTGAAAGGTTAAGATCGGTCAAGTTCGGCATCTTCCCAACCGATGATGCAATATGTGGTATATCTTGTTCATTTATGCCACATTCCGATAGGTCGAGTGATTTAAGTTGCATTATCCTCTGCAAACTAGCCGCCCATGCTCCGGCGTTACCACCCAAGTTCGAATTCTCTGAAAGGCTGAGACAAGCCAAGTTTGGTACTTGTCCTAATCCTGCAGCAAGGTGTTCAATGTCAGTGCTTTGCAGTGAGCAATTCCTTACAACTAACTTCTGAAGTTCCGTCAGGTTTTGCAAGGGTGAAGCCCAGACACTTGCGGAACCATCCAGACAGCAAACGCCATCAATGGTCAATCTGAATAAATCTCGCCGATTAGTGAATGACTGCAACACATCCGCCATATCCTTGACAGTGAGTGAGAACCCATTGACGCTCAACGCTATGCCATTACCCAATGACTGTACACGCCACTCCCCAGGGTAGACACTTAAATCACAATCCACCAGATTCCGCATGCGACTTGCTGATTCAGCGAAATATTTAACATCACGATCTTTAATGCTACAATCACTCATGTCAAGCTTCTTTAAGTGAATCATCGATTGCAAACTAGCCGCCCACGTTCTGGCGTTACGACCCAATCCCTCATTGCCTGAAAGGTTAAGATCGGTCAAGTTCGGCATCTTCCCAACCGATGATGCAATATGTGGTATATCTTGTTCATTTATGCCACATTCCGATAGGTCGAGTGATTTAAGGTGCATTATCCTCTGCAAACTAGTCGCCCATGTTCCTGCGTTACCACCCAAGTTCGAATTCTCTGAAAGGCTGAGATAAGCCAAGTTTGGTACTTGTCCTAATCCTGCAGCAAGGTGTTCAATGTCAGTGCTTTGCAGTGAGCAATTCCTTACAACTAACTTCTGAAGCTCCGTCAGGTTTTGCAAGGGTGAAGCCCAAACACTTGCGGAACCACCCAGACAGCAAACGCCATCAATGGTCAATCTGACTAAATCTCGCCGATTATTGAATGACTGCAACACATCCGCCATATCTTTGACAGTGAGTGAGAACCCATTGACGCTCAACGCTATGCCATTTCCCAATGACTGTACACGCCACTCCTCATGGTAACCACTTAAATCACAATCCACCAGATTCCGCATGCGACTTGCTGATTCAGCGATATATTTCACATCGCGATCTTTCATGCTACAATCACTCATGTCAAGCTTCTTTAAGTGAATCATCGACTGCAAACTAGCCGCCCACGTTCTGGCGTTACCACCCAATCCCTCATTGCCTGAAAGGTTAAGATCGGTCAAGTTTGGCATCTCCCCAACCGATGATGCAATATGAGGTATGTCTTGTTCATTTATACCACATTTCGATAAATCGAGTGATTTGATATTCACCATACTCTGCAAACCAGCCGCCCACGTTTCGGCGTTTCCACCCAAGGTAGAATTCTGTGAAAAATTAAGACCGGCCAAGTGTGGTATTTGACTTAATGCTACAGCAAGGTATTCAATGTCAGTGCTTTGCAGTGAGCAATTCCTTACATCTAACTTCTGAAGTTCCGTCAGGTTTTGCAAGGGTGGGGCCCAGACACTTGCGGTACCACCCAGACCGCAAACGCCATCAATGGTCAATCTGACTAAATCTCGCCGATTATTGAATGACTGCAGTACATCCGCCATATCCTTGACAGTGAGTGAGAACCTCTTGATGCTCAACTTTATGCCATTACCCAATGACTGTACACGCCACTCCTCAGGGTAGCCACTTAAATCACAATCCACCAGATTCCGCATGCGACTTACTGATTCAGCGATATATTTCACATCGCGATCTTTAATGCTACAATCACTCATGTCAAGCTTCTTTAAGTGAATCATCGTCTGCAAACTAGCCGCCCACGTTCTGGCGTTACCACCCAATTCCCCATTGCCTGAAAGGTTAAGATCGGTCAAGTTTGACATCTCCCCAACCGATGATGCAATATGTGGTAGATCTTGTTCATTTATGCCACATTTTGATAAATCGAGTGATTTAATTTGCATCATCCTCTGCAAACTAGCCACCCACGTTCCGGCGTTACCACCCAAGTTCGAATTCTTTGAAAGGTTGAGATCGGCCAAGTTTGGTACTTGACCTAATGCTACAGCAAGGTGTTCAATGTCAGTGCTTTGCAGTGAGCAATTCCTTAAATCTAACTTCTGTAGTTCCGTCAGGTTTAGCAAGGGTGGAGCCCAGACACTTGCGGAACCACCCAGACAGCAAACGCCATCAATGGTTAATCTCACTAAATCTCGCCGATTAGTGAATGACTGCAACACATCCGCCATATCCTTGACAGTGAGTGAGAACCTCTTGATGCTCAACTTTATGCCATTACCCAATGACTGTACACGCCACTCCTCAGGGTAGCCACTTAAATCACAATCCACCAGATTCCGCATGCGACTTGCTGATTCAGCGATATATTTCACATCGCGATCTTTAATGCTACAATCACTCATGTCAAGCTTCTTTAAGTGAATCATCGACTGCAAACTAGCCGCCCACGTTCCGGCGTTTCCACCCAATTCCCCATTGCCTGAAAGATTAAGATCGGTCAAGTTTGACATCTCCCCAACCGATGGTGCAATATGAGGTATATCCTGTTCATTTATGCCACATTTTGATAAATCGAGTGATTTAAGGTGCATCATCCTCTGCAAACTAGCCGCCCACGTTCCTACGTTACCACCCAAGTTCGAATTCTTTGAAAGGTTGAGATCGGCCAAGTTTGGTACTTGACTTAATGCTACAGAAAGGTGTTCAATGTCGGTGCTTTCCAGTGAGCAATTCCTTACATCTAACTTCTGTAGTTCCGTCAGGTTTTTCAAGGGTGAAACCCAGACACTTGCGGAACCACGCAGACTGCAAACACCATCAATGGTCAATCTGACTAAATCTCGCCGATTAGTGAATGACTGCAACACATCCGCCATGTCCTTGACAGTGAGTGAGAACCTCTTGATGCTCAACTTTATGCCATTACCCAATGACTGTACACGCCACTCCTCAGGGTAGCCACTTAAATCACAATCCACCAGATTCCGCATGCGACTTGCTGATTCAGCGATATATTTCACATCGCGATCTTTAATTCTACAATCACTCATGTCAAGCTTCTTTAAGTGAATCATCGACTGCAAACTAGCCGCCCACGTTCCGGCGTTACCACCCAATCCCTCATTGCCTGAAAGGTTAAGATCGGCCAAGTTTGACATCTCCCCAACCGATGATGCAATATGTGGTATATCTTGTTCATTTATGCCACATTCCGATAAATCGAGTGATTTAAGGTGCATCATCCTCTGCAAACTAGCCGCCCACGTTCCTGCGTTACCACCCAAGTTCGAATTCTTTGAAAGATTGAGATCGGCCAAGTTTGGTACTTGACCTAATGCTACAGCAAGGTGTTCAATGTCAGTGCTTTGCAGTGAGCAATTCCTTGCATCTAACTTCTGTAGTTCCGTCAGGTTTTGCAAGGGTGGAGCCCAGACACTTGCGGAATCACCCAGACCGCAAACGCCATCAATGGTCAATCTGACTAAATCTCGCCGATTAGTGAATGACTGCAACACATCCGCCATATCCTTGACAGTGAGTGAGAACCTCTTGATGCTCAACTTTATGCCATTACCCAATGACTGTACACGCCACTCCTCAGGGTAGCCACTTAAATCACAATCCACCAGATTCCGCATGCGACTTGCTGATTCAGCGATATATTTCAAATCGCGATCTTTAATGCTACAATCACTCATGTCAAGCTTCTTTAAGTGAATCATCGACTGCAAACTAGCCGCCCACGTTCCGGCGGTACGACCCAATCCCTCATTGCCTGAAAGGTTAAGATCGGTCAAGTTTGACATCTCCCCAACCGATGATGCCACATGTTGTATATCTCGTTCATTTATGCCACATTTCGATAAATCGAGTGATTTCAGGTGCATCATCCTCTGCAAACTAGCCGCCCACGTTACTGCGTTACCACCCAATCCATTACTCCCTGAAAGGTTCAGCTCGGCCAAGTTTGGCATCTCCCCTATCGATGATGCAATGTCTACTACGTCATGCGGGTTTAAGCGACATCCATGTAAACTGAGTTTTTCGAGGTATTTCAACCCTCGCAACTGGACGGCCCAGTCTTTGGCTGAGCCGCCCAAATCATTTCTTTCAAGGCTTATTTCAGTCAAATTACCTCCATTACGAAATGATGACAAAAGTGTATTAGCATCGCTTCCAGTTAGTTTGCATTTATCGAAATCCAATACGCATAAGTTTTTCATTGTTGGCAAATGCAAAGCTATGACTTCACTCAACCTTGATAGGTTACACTTTAATAGGTGAATTTCACTGACTTTAGCGAGGTAATCTACTCCCGAGGGCTCTGTGTGCTGGGCAACATGGTGCAGCAACCACACGAGCGAGTTCAGTGAGTCGTTGCTATAGAAATATATCTCCATAAATGCAGTGAAAAACGAGTCGATGAAATCTAATGATAACAAATTTCTTGCTTGACTTTCAAAGTAGCAATTTAAAGCCAATTTCTTCACTGTCTCAGTTTTGATATCCTCATCATGTAGATTCTTCTCGTGCAGAATCTGCAATATCTGCATTGTGCATTGTTGATTGTCGCCGCAGCAGAAGCGCAACAAGTACTCAAAATTCGTAGGATCTCCAAGTTTATCAAGAATCTTCTGAAATTCCTCACCGCCTTTGCTTAATAGACTCTGGCAGTACATAGCTGCGCAATACTCTTGAAATGTCTTATGAATAAACTGCACGTTATTGTGCGTGCTGCTCCACTTCATTACATTCTGGCTAGTGAGAATACCCGCTTGTATTGCTTTATCAAGTACACTCTTCTCAAACTCTCCCTCTTGAAATGAAAGCCTTTGCTCTGGGGAAATAAGTCCTTCTAAAGCAACTTTGCCGATTGCAATCACCACTTCCGATATTGCTTCTTTTGACAACTCACGCATCTTTCTTCGAAATATGTATCTAACTGCCTCACTGAACAATCTTGATAGAGTATCAGGTAGTGTTGCCTTTTCCTCCCATAGTCCACACATTAGCAGAAGCAGCATAGGACTCCTTGCTATATCAGACAGGACATTCGATGACTGAATCCTATCAAGAAGTCTCTCAGCGTCATCAAGCTTTGCAGGGAAAAAGTTTCTCACATACTGCCCAATATCTTCCTTCCTAAATCCCAAAACCTTCACATGGGTGAAAGGTTTCTCAATGAGTGATTTGCTCTTCAATTTAGCAAGGTGAGAGGGGCGTGTTGTTACAACTACAAAACATTCTTTGCCAAATTTTCGATTCAGCATTCTAAGAACGGACCCAAATTTCTCTGGTTCGAGGTTAGTTGTCCCGAATTCATCAAAACCATCTATCAGAATGAGCACTCTACTACCATTGTCTTTAATAAATGCTTCCAAACCACCCTTATCTACTGCTGTATCATCTGCTAAAAGTTGAGAAAACACCGACTCAACAAGCTCCGACGTTTGTTTGAGAGCGGACATTTTCAAGACAAACAAAAGTGAAAACTGTCCGAATGCACCACCTACAGCCCAGTCGTACGCAATTTTGTTAATAATGGTTGACTTCCCCATCCCAGGTGATCCACTGAAAATGCCGCGTTTAATCACATTCCCATCTTTTGTTTTAACGAGGACAATGTCCCCATACTCCGCAACATCGCCCTCTATGTCATTTTGGTCACCCTTTTCTAATTGCAACTCTGTGTATATATCCGTTATATGTTTCATGTCATCATCGACCCAGGGTATTAACTGAACGTAGCTACCTGTGGTAGTATACCGGTCTTTTAATTCTCTCCTGCACTGATCAGCTGCAGCATCACTCGGACTGGATTGCGCTCTTCCCGTCTGGGCTGTTGAAAGAAAAGAAACGACATCAGGACTGGTGAGTATTTTTCAGCGGTAATGGGGGCAAAAAAAAAAAGACTTCATTATTTTTCCTTTCATGTTGCAGTGCTTAAAGGGCCAATACAATGAAATTTGGTAATGCAAACGTTGAAACTTAACTTATTTTCAATTTCCATTTTGCTGTTTTCAAGAGTATTTTGATGCCTTTTTGGATTTTATGCTAATGCGAATTTTCATATTCGTGAGCAAAATGTGATGTTATATCAAGCAAATATCATTGTGCCCAAAAAGTTGCAAAAATTTTGGTATTTTGCACTTGAAAATGATATTTTATTCAGTAATTTGCTGTGTAAGAACCTGTCAGTATGCCAATGAGCAAACCTTCTCAAAGATGTTATCAATGAGCAGATTTTGGGGTTCACATTAAATTTTGTGCACAAATCCCCTAAACTGAGCACCGTCTCCCTGAAATGACATCCCAGCAACAGCGCCATCAGTTGTCGAAAAAAAATAGAAAATTAAATATTTAAAAAGTGCACTTTTGCTTTGGCGTTTTCTCAGAAACAAAATCATTTCGTGGACACTTTAAGGCTTTAATGGCTTGATTTGTCTTGTCTTTCCAACTTCAATTTGTTTGCATTATCAAATGTAAGTGTATGGATTGCCAAACCTTGTTCAATTACTAAACATACCTAATCTTCCCCAAACCAAGTCGTTCCTGTCCGAATCAACCATAGCCTTCTCCAACGTCTGCCAGGCTTCGGTGTAATTGTCTTGCTTTCTCCACCATGTGCTTAACATCTCAAAGCACTGCCTTACAATATCGTTGGAATGATTAGCCTTGATTATATCAATATCTGCTTTAGAGGAATTTAAGTTTAAGGCCAATTTTTCCCAGTGTGTTCCGATCTTCATAGAATGGTTCCAAATGGATTTGTCGTTAGGTAGAGTATCTATAAATGAAAACAATGACATTGCAACATGAACAAAGCGCCTTCAGTTTAATTTGAAGGCATCCCTAATCAAGTTAATCCACCAGTTGTTACGCCCCAACATAAGAGACGTGGGGACTAGTGTTGTGCATTGGGCGGGGTTGACCAGGCCAAACCGATCCCAAAAACTGACCCAAAACATTGAAGATATTAACCATATCCGAACTGAAACCGATTTCTCCTCCCCCCAAAAACCGACCCGATCCGACCCGACCCAACCTCGTCCCCAGTGCTTACTTTATTTCCAACCTTGTTTTCAATAGTAGCCCCTTGATAAAAAAACTGTCTTCCTGTATCCTGATTCGATATCGCAATTAGCTAGTAATGGATTTTCATCGTGTACTTGGTGTTGTTATTCACAACGTGCAGTACGTGTTTCCGCGATCATTCGTCCACGCCTTCTCGAAAATATCCATTTCCTTTCCATTTTGTTCATGTTAATATAAAATGTGATACTGCATGTTGTCTCGATAAGGTCGTACCAGTTTGATTAATTAAATTGTGTTTTCGTAACTCACGCTATGCTCGCGCTGCGACGAATTGACTGTGTTTTTACTCCAGACACCGCATACAAGAACGAACGATAATGTAACGCATTTGCAGGTTCCAGACTATTCCTCATTTGCATACGTGTTCAAAAATCTTGCACGTGCAAATGATCCAATACCAGGGTGAGAGAGCAGGTAGTGATGGGCACGTTTTTCTCGACACCCTGGGGTCGAGGTTAGGCCCGACCCGACCCGACCCGACCCTATTAAATCAAGGAAAACCTACCCAAACCGACCCGAGAAAAAAACGACTATCTGGCTTGGGAAACTGCGTCCGCATGTTCCTCAACTCATACCTGCGCCGCGTGAAGATCATCGTATCTCAGTATTAAACTGAATCATACCATATTAAATTGAAACACGACCGCGCGTGCCAGACTGCAAACAACTTCTTTATTGCCGAATGATTAAAGATGTCCTGTCGGTGATTATATAATCTTGTAAAGATTTTCTAGTTAAAGAGATTTTCCAATTTCCATTATTTCTATATCTAACGAAATTAAGTTAACATTTACTTTCTACTTTTGATTGAACGATATATCGAACAAAGAAACTCTCATATGTTTTAAAAATGATTAGTTCACATAATTATTTGAAGTATAGTCAATTATCGCATGCGTCAGTTAGTAAGAGAATGGTTGTCGAATTCAAAATTTTCCCTTAAAAATCCTCTGTTAAACAATGTTGAATTATGTCATTGATAAGTAGGGCTTGCTTGAACACAATTCTTTATGGAAAATAAGAGAAATCTGAAAAAATTCAGGACAATTTGTATTGTGACCTTTGACCCTTAATAACATGCCACAGTAATGCCGATTTTTGTTGGGCTGTGAAAATTGAACAATAAACTTATTTCAAATCACATGCCATGTTAATTCAGCAACACGAAACGTTTCGTGCACGCATATTAACATAATTTTTATTTAACTACCCTGAAGAAGAAAAAAATTACTTTCCTCCACATTTAAGTACTGGGAACAAGTCTACTCGCTAACTGGATATAATTATATATGCACTGAATAGGAACCATGAATCGCAGGTTTGCAGCCGTCCAAAACCAGAAATAAAGAAGCTTTATCCTAAATTGATAATCTTTAAATTGAACACTTTCTGGTAGCAAAAGCGAAAACTTGTTGAAGAGCACGAAAAAAGTGCATCGTGAACTCGATTTGATTCTTTATAATAGAAAGGACAAACAGTCAAATGAAAATAGCAAGTGAGAGAAACGTACCAGATTATATTGGATTCTGTGTAATTATTTACCTGATCTGCTTTCTGTCCCAGTCACTCCCCCTTGCTCCAGTGGTTGAGGTTTGTCTCGATGAGCAGCTCCCTGCTGTCCCTGTCTCTGGTCCTCAGATGATGTCCTAGTCTCATTCTGCTTCATCTGTTCTTCAGCCCCTCCCTCTTGAACCGCTGGTTGAGGTTTGTCTCGATGAATACCTTTCTCCTGTCTTGGTCCGCGTCCCTCAGATGATGTTTTCCTTTTCTCCCTTTCTGCAACTTCTTTCTGTTTCATCCTCCGTTGCTCTTCAGAAGGAATCATTAAAGCCAGCTCAGCACGCCCGATTGAATTTAACGCATCTCTCAAAATCTGAAATCCTTCCTCGCGATTTGTTTGCTTTTTCCACCAAGAAAGCAGCATCTGCAGGCTCCTTTCTTTGTTTCCTTGGCAGATTTTTTGGAAGTGCTTGATACCGTCTTCTCCGTATCCCAGGGATTTTGCCAACTGTTCCCAGGATGATTCAGTTTTTGAAGCCAAGTCCCGAAAGAACTGATCATCATCAGGGTGTTTGTCTGCAAAATAAAACAAAACAAAAACTATTTGTTTCTTCAATGAAATGGATGGATCCTCGTTTGAAATGTTCATATAAGAAATGAAAAATGAGCACAAAGAATAGCTAACAAATAATAATTCTGATTTCCTTTAGTGTTTGCCTATATCTGTGTTGGTCCTTATTTTGAATTACAACGGAGAAGGAGGCGGTGGCATTCATTTACATCCTAACACTTGTACCAATGCAAACATGTAGCGTTAGAGCATCAATCGTTAAATATAATAATTTCCTTTGCCAGGTAAAATTCTGACAATTTGCTTATACCGCTCTTTTCCCAAGACATTAAACTAGTTGGAGGAGCGGATGTGGCATTCCCATTTAAATTGTGAGGGCTAAACGCATTTTGTTCTCCATCTTGCAAGGTGATGTTTCTCATAAGCATTTACCTTTTGGTCCCCCGCCCAGTAGGCCATCAGTACACAGACGGAGTGAGATGTTCTCGTCCTGATGAATGCCACAGTCGTGAAGTGTCAGCAAGTTGTGGAGCTGGCAAAAGAAAGCAGATTCTTAAAGAACACATTTTTCGAGGTGTACATACTGCAGGTTCAAATGTTTAAACGATAGTTTGGGGTTTCAGATTACACTAGGCTGGTACAATAACTAAATATATATGTAACTTTTTAAATGGTGCATTTTCACCTTGAAACTCAATCGGTGGGGTAGAACCAACAACTATTAAATTTCTTGAACTTAAGTGCGTAAACTCCATTGTACCGACATCAAAAGCAGCACTATCTGTACACGACTAATGTCATTACAATCAGAAGAAATTGTCACTGAACCCACAATGCATGGCCGTTTAATTCGATGGAATGCTGATTGGTATATTTAACAACATGTTTACTTTGTAAAATATGGAGCCAATTTTACCTCAAAGTTACGAAAGTTTCTTCGGATGAACATTCGCTGTTGTTGAGGATGCACACCGATTTTCTCGCTTATTATCACTTTTAAGAGCAAGACTGATGTCTCTGGATCCACTTGCAAGCACATTATCTTCGGTCTATGTGAGCAGTGACTTCTGATGAAGACCTGGAGATATCTGCGAATGTCAGAAAAAAGTTCTGACGGTAAGACTTTTTAATTGTTGGAATTGGCATATTTAGGTAAACAATAAAGGTAAAGACCATAACAGCATAATCATTCTCTACGGCATTATTAAAGTGGGGACATTTTGTTCTCCAAAGAAGTTATATTTATCTCAAAACAAAAAACCAAAAAAACCCGCAATTTGATGCTTAGGTATAATTCTTCAAACACGAGATGCAGTACGAAAAGCAGCGTTTAATCGTAAGTTACCTGATAAGTCCAGGTTTGTCTTGATCACCAACTCGTTCCTTTTTCAGTTTCTCTTCCTCAGTTGATGTCGCCCCGTTTTGTTTGCTCTCCTCGTCGACACCTGCAACTTGACGTCTTTCTGGCTCGGATCCAGCTGCTTCGTCTCTCGATTCGCTCGTTACTAATGCAAAAAAAAAAGGAAAACGGAGTGCATAGAATTGTTTACAGATGGCTTTTCAATGATTTTTAATCACATTTCAAATTTGTAATAAAAATAACAAGGTTTTTTTTGTAATAGCTTCATTGCTGTCCAAAAAAGAGCGTGTGGAACCTCATCAATTCTTTTCTGTGTCCTGAAATATACAGCGTTAAGTTTTCACTGTTAGCTCACCCGGTACATTTTGGGCCGAATCAGTCAGCCCGATGGCCTCCAATGCTCGTCTCAGCTTCTGAGCTGCTTCGTCGCGATCTGTCGTCTTTTCCCACCAAGTGAGTAGCATGTGACGGCTCTCTTCAGTGCTGCCTTTGTTGGTGGTTTGGATGTCTGCAATTTCCGCTTCTTCATATCCTAGGTGTTTGGCAAGTTCCTTCCACGATGGTTCAATTTTCGGGGACAAGCCCTTGAGGTACTCATCGTCAATGACTTTGTCTGCCAATAGAATTTTAAAGTGTGCCTTCAATGAAACATTTTCTTTTGCGTCCATAGGCGTACATGGTATCAACGTATAGCAGTAAACTTATATTATTAACTACAGCTGCAACAAAAATAGATCATTGTTCTTTATAAACAGCTCAACTAAAGATAGCAAAAACTCCCTAGGAGGTAGTCTGTTCACTTAATAGTAATTCGTTTCCCGAACTTGGTCATTTACCTTTTGGTACCTCGTCGTTCACATTTTCTTCTTGTGTTGATGCCACCCCGTTTTTTTTTTTTTTTGTAATGTTTACCAATTATTTTTGTAATAGGATGAATTTTGTGCCCCCCATTTTTTCGAATTCCTAACTCCCCCAGACTTAGGTTATTCACTTTCTTAGAAGTGTGTGGGTTGCTTGGCAGCGCGTGTGGGCGGTTGGTAGCAGAACTTGCAACCAACCACGACAGTCCTTGAGGAGGAACTGTATACATTCGGTGGCCAGTGAACTTTCCCTTCACTTGACCACTGAACTGCAATTAACAGAGACAGGTAGTTGGAAGCACCCAGCTTCACTGTTTAAACTGTCTTCTGTAATCCTCCAACTGAACCTGCCATATTCATGTATTCATCCTCTGTCCTGCTCTAGGAACAAGGACACGAGTGCTTAACTGGACAGTTTGCATTTATCAACTGACAGCTATAGAGAAGGGGTATATAACATATCCTTTTGGACCCCTTTCGTACAGTCGTCTTGCTCTCATTGTTCAAAGTATTGAGGGAGTCTTCATGTGAGAGTCTTCAAGTTTCCCTCAGCACCAAGTTAAAGAATTCCGTCAAGTCAAGTCAAGTCAAGTCTTCAAGTCTCCAAGTTTCCCTTCATCAAGTCAAGCAAGTTCCGTCAAGTTCCGCAAGTCCCGTCAAGTTCCGTCAAGTCAAGCAAGTCCCGTCAAGTGTACAACAACGGATCAAGATAGGCCCTTTAGTCTCTTTCTATATTCATTGTATTAATTGTATTAATTGTTCTGTAATTATTAGAACCCTGGGTTTTCTTTTCTTTTGTAATATAGATATTCTTTATCGAGAATATTTGTATTAGATATACAACGTTTGAAATCTTATCCCTTTTTAGCCGGAAATGAAATAAAACTCACTGGTTTCAAGCAAAATACACAAGCGTATAACCGGTAAAAATTAATTGTGTCGGCGTATAGCATTTGACTATATCATGCCCGCTACATAATTGGCGCCCGATGTGCGGTTAACGTTGTATTTTTTTTCAAATTGATTGTGTGTTACCCATTCCGGTACACCTTTCGACGGCTAAGTAGGGAAACCCACAAAATTCTATTTTGATATTGTTTATTTTTCACTTTTGCATTGCCATTTTTCTTTGTATCGTGATACTTGTTCTCATACATTTGATACTGATTGATTTGTTAACTTATTTTGCCATTTTCTTGCTACTGTGATTTAACCATTTTTTTATCATTGCATTGTTTCCATTTACATTGTTTCATATTGATATTACCCTTGTATTTTATTTTCACTGTATATTGATTTCATGATGGAAGTTTCACCTTTGGGACGCTTCACTAGAAGCACTGTTCTTGTGACCAATCTTCCTATTGAAGCCACTGCAGAGCAGGTACAGAGGCATATGCGTAGGGCAGGGTTGGTTCAATCCGTCAGTCAGCTGTATCATTCCAGTGGTGATAATGGTACATATTTATATTGCCATTACCGCTTCCCGGATGATGCCGCTAATGCCATTCATTTATTAGATCGTCAGCTCTTCCTCAATGGCTACCCGCGCGTGCTGCGTTCATTCAAGCAACCTCCCCCTCCTGGTACTGAACCAATCCCTCTAGCTTCCCTTCTCCCTTCTTCTGATACAATGTCATCACTACCCATCATTCATCCGCCAACACCACCTCCGGTATCTCGGTTAAGTACTCCTCCGCCAGCTCCTACTTTGACGCAGCAGCGACCCCCTCAAATTACAACATCCTCAAGCGCTTTCTCTGTAGTAACATCTCCAGTGCCTGTCCATGCATCACCGATGGGCGTGGCCCATACTGCCCAACCATTGAATCTCAATAGAGTACTAGACCCTGTCCCCCACATGTATAATTCGGCCCATAATTCAGCTCATGTGACATCCAACTACAACCCTCCCCAATCTCAGCCATTGCACATGGCAACTCCCCCAACCCAACACACTGCTCCTGCTTACCCACCATTGGCACCTCCCCCATTGCCAACTGGGTATGTTCAACCCCCACGAGTTTCGGTTTTCCTGGGTGACACTCAGAAAGGTCATGGAGTTGATTTTGATAGTTGGAAGTTTGAAGTCGAGTCTCTCCTTCGTGATGGGACATATTCTGAGAGGGTTCTTGCCCCATATGTCCGGCAGTCTATTCGTGGCGAACCCAGTCGGCTCATTCAAACGCTAGGCCCCAATGCCTCAATCCGCCAGCTTATCCAGGAACTCGAGGCGAGTTATGGAACTGTGCAAGATGGGCCCGCTCTCCTTCAGAAAGCTTACAACAGCCATCAGGAGGCTCAGGAGTCTGCAGCTGCATTCGGTCGGCGCCTAAAACTGCTAGTGTTTGATGCTTGCCGCCGTGGCGGTCTGCCCCAGTCATCTATGGACACAGTCCTCCGCCAAATCTATTGGCGGGGACTGCGAGATCCAGAAGTGCGGAATGCTTGCCGGCACTTGAAGGAAACAGTCGATGATTTTGATCATCTTGTTCGCCTTGTTCGGAAGGGTGAACAGGAGGTGCAAGCAATTGCACGCAGGCCCCTCAGAGACCAGCACGTCCCCCACCACAGTCTGTCCCGCCCCCAGCCACTCCCCAGCAACAGCCCTTTTCAGAGGCTCTTTCACAAATCAACTCCACGCTAGCAGAACTGAAAGTTGCTCTGCACCCAGCCGCACCACATACTGCTGTACCACCGAAAGCCTCAACCCCTGCCATTAAACCCACCATGACCCCAACTTCATTCCATCAGCAACCTGTCGAATGTTTTCGATGTGGAGAAAAAGGTCATATCTCTAAAGGTTGTCGAAATCCTCCGAAAGCAAAGAATGCTAATGTCCCACAAAAACCTTTAAACGGTTCTCTGCCTCCACAGAGGGGAATGTGGCAGGCAGCACACTCAAGTCCCCAGTTGACAACATCCACCCAAACCGCATAATTGATAGATTAGTAGGTAGTGCAAATGAGGCAGAGGCTTTCATTGCCGGTGTCAAGTGTAAATGCTTAATTGACACTGGCTCTCAGGTTACCACAATCAGTCAATCGTTTTACCAGCAACACTTGTCCAATATCCCCATCAAGCCCATCAGTAACCTATTACACGTGCAAGGTGCTGGTGGGGCATCGGTCCCATTCCTCGGTTATGTCGAAGTTCAAATTTCCTTCCCCCTCAGTTTGAAACAGAGTCAAGCCATGTACTGGACTTTAGCCCTCATTGTCCCCAACACATCATATCATGTGGCTGTTCCCCTCCTTGTTGGCACTAATGTAATTGCACAGTGCAGGTCGCATTGTTTACAAGCGTATGGGACACGCTTCGCTCAAAAGGCGCCCCTGCCCGGAGCCTGGCGGCTTGCCCTCCAGTCGCTCAAAACCTTTGAGGCCAACAAGAAGAAAGACTTCGAAGTTAGGGCAGCAAGTAGCAACAGAATCGTTGTACAACCAGATGAAACTGTCTTCATCACTGGTTGCATAAAATCACAGACTGTTTCTGCCAAATGCCATGTCGTAATGGAAGCAGCATCGCACAGTACTCTGCCCGGTGGCCTGGAAATCCTTCCTTCAGTGGCCACTCTCACACCTCAAGCTACCAACTTAAATGTCCCTATCGCTGTGAGAAATGTGACACGTAAACCACTAACAGTTTGTCCAAAGTCTGTACTCTGTAAGGCACATCATGTTGCCATTGTCAAGCAGTTGAATGATCTAGATGAGGCTAGGCCCGATTTGTCCGATACTAGTGATAGTGAAGATTTCCTTGGCCTGTTTGACTTTGCTAAATCACCAGTAGGAGCCGAAAACTTGGATCAAGTCAAACACTTCTTGAAAGAATGGAAACAAGTTTTCTCCCTCCATGATAATGATCTTGGACACACTACAACTGTTCAGCATGAAATCAAGTTGACGAATGATGCCCCCTTTAAGGAGCGCCACCGCCGGATTCCACCGTCCCAGTACGATGAGGTTAGGCAGTTGATCCGAGATATGCTTGATGCAGGCGCAATCAGGGAGTCTACTTCTCCATGGGCATCTCCGGTTGTTCTTGTAAGGAAGAAAGATGGTTCCCTTCGGTTCTGCATAGATTATCGTAGACTGAATGAGAGAACCGTCCGGGATGCCTATGCGCTCCCTCGTATCGAGGAGACTCTCGATGCCCTGCATGGAGCTAAGTGGTTTTCATCCTTGGATCTGAAGTCTGGTTACTGGCAAGTCGAGGTACGAGAAGAAGACAAGGCGAAGACGGCATTCACAACCCCTCTTGGGTTCTATGAAGCCAACCGCATGCCATTTGGCCTCACCAATGCACCAGCAACATTTCAGAGGTTGATGGAACGCTGCGTTGGTGACCTCAACCTGAAGACATGTCTTGTTTATCTGGATGATGTCATCGTCTTTTCCCGTACTTTTGAAGAACATCTCGAACGTCTGCAGTCAGTACTCACCCGACTTCGGGAACATGGATTGAAACTGAAGCCGTCCAAATGCCAATTGTTCCGTACTTCTGTCAAGTACCTGGGACATGTCATTTCAGCGGATGGTGTTGAGACTGATCCTGACAAGATTACTGCACTAGAGAGTTGGCCGACACCCACAAATCACCAGGAGGTCCGGTCGTTTCTTGGGTTTGCTGGGTATTACAGACGCTTCATTGCTGGCTATTCCAAAATAGCGAAACCCCTCCATGCTCTTACAATTGGCCTCCCCGCTAAGCGTAAGACACGCCCCTCGCGTCATCAGAAACCCCCACCTTTCATCTGGACCTCTGACTGTCAGAAAGCCTTTGAGACTTTGATTGCCCACTTGACGACAGCACCGGCACTTGCGTATGCCGACTTCAACCAACCTTTCATCCTACACACTGATGCAAGTCTTACTGGACTCGGAGCTGCTCTGTATCAGCTCCAGGATGGTAAAGAACGTGTTGTGGCATATGCAAGCCGTGGACTCTCGAGGAGTGAGCAGAATTACCCTGCTCACAAGTTTGAATTCCTCGCGCTCAAGTGGGCAGTCACAGAAAAGTTCCATGACTACTTGTATGGTAACCAATTCAGAGTTGTCACTGATAACAATCCCCTGACATACGTCTTGACAACAGCCAAGCTTGATGCCACTGGGCATCGCTGGTTAGCTGCGCTGTCTGCGTACAATTTCACATTAGAGTACAGAAAGGGCAAGCAAAACGGCGATGCAGATGGCCTATCCCGTCGTCCCCATCCTTCCGAATCAGAACAGACCACCATGAAGACAGTCAGCAATGAGGTGTTTAAGGCCATTGTTGGCTCTCAGAGCGCAAACTGGGCAAGAGAGTCGCCTGCCCCTCATGTCCCGCTTGTTGAGGCACTTCCCTTACAAGGTAGTGCAGTTCCTTCTGCAATTGATGACCCTCCTCTGTGGCCTGGGCAAAGCTCCTTACCGCAGGTAACTATGGAGGAGTGGAGAAATAACCAGAGGAGTGATCCAATTTTTACTAGGATCATTGGCTATAAAGAACGTGGTTACCGTCCCGACAAACAACAGAAGCGATCTGAACACCGTGATGTTCTTGTGATCTTGCGAGATTGGGATAAGTTGGTGTTTCGGGATGGTGTCCTCTTTCGACAGCGTCAAGAGCAAGATGGTGAGAAAGTTTTTCAGCTGCTTCTCCCAAAGACCTATCAAGACATGGTTTTCAAGTCTCTACATGATGAGGGTGGTCATTTTGGTCGAGAACGTACATTGGATCTTGTTCGTTCTAGATTCTTTTGGCCTCACATGGCTGAGGATATTGACAACAGAGTACGGACATGTCCCAGGTGTATTCGGCGGAAGCTTCCACCTGCTGCTGTACGGACGGCACCTCTTGTTAACATTAAGACCAGTGAACCTATGGAACTTGTCTGCATTGACCATCTTTCTCTGAAGTCGTCTGGCGAAGACCAGTTAAGCATTCTGGTCATCACAGATCATTTCAGTCGGTATGCACAGGCATTTGCTGTCCCTAATCAGACTGCAAAGACTACAGCTCGAGTTTTGTTCAACAACTTCATAGTGCACTATGGATTTCCAGGTCGACTACACTCCGACCAGGGAAGGGGTTTTGAATGAGAGGTTATCAAGCAGTTGTGTCAGGTAACTGGCATAACGAAAAGCAGAACCACGCCGTATCATCCCCAGGGCAATGGCCAAGTAGAAAGGTTTAATAGAACCCTCTTGGAGATGCTTGGTACATTGCCTGAGGATAAGAAGGCTGCATGGAAAAAATATCTGGCGTCTCTGGTTCATGCTTACAACTCAACAAGGAATGATGCCACTGGATTCTCACCATACTTCCTCATGTATGGTAGGCATCCCAGGCTTCCTGTTGATGTTGCCCTTAATCTGGAACCAAGAAATCCACCGAAAGGAACCCATAGTGCCTATGCTGACCAACTTCAAGAACGCCTGTCTGCTGCGTATAAGTTGGCCTCAGCACATGCAGGCAAGTGTGCCTTGAAAAATAAAACACAACATGACCTAAATCTGCGAGCTGCAGTGCTACACCCAGGAGACCGAGTCTTGGTGAAGGTAGTTGCCCCAACAGGCAACTACAAAATATCTGACCGTTGGGAGGAGAGCGCATACAGGGTAGTAAAACAGGTTAATCCTGATATCCCCGTTTATGTGGTGAAGCAAGAGCAGGGTGGAGGTTTGACTCGAACGCTCCATAGGAACCTGCTCTTGCCATTCAATACCTTGCCCCAACCAGTTCCATCAAGTCCACCAAAACAGTCCCCATCATCGGAGGATGACAATTCTGAACACGATACAGGTGATGCCGGTCAGTCATTGGATGATGACGGCACCGAGAATTCCCTGCCGCAAAACGCCCCTCATGACAAACCCCAGAAACAAAGACCGCGACGACAAGTCAAACCCCCAGATCGGTTAAGATTTTCTAATGCTCAGATCGTTCATGTACCTGAGTGGAAAGAAAAGGCGAATTTTCTGTATTCTATTTTGGAAGATAAGCCATGCGAACGAACAAAAGAAAAATGTCTTGAAGCGATCATTGACATTATACAAGGAAATTAAATTGATGTCATACGAGCAAAATAGATTTTTTGAAGGTGGTACTGGCAAATGAATATGTTGGTTGTGGGTCACAAAACCCATAAATTACTTGAGAGACATAATAGTGATTTTTTTTTCTATGTCGGGACGACATTCAGAAAGCAGGCAAGAATGTAATAGGATGAATTTTGTGCCCCCCATTTTTTCGAATTCCTAACTCCCCCAGACTTAGGTTATTCACTTTCTTAGAAGTGTGTGGGTTGCTTGGCAGCGCGTGTGGGCGGTTGGTAGCAGAACTTGCAACCAACCACGACAGTCCTTGAGGAGGAACTGTATACATTCGGTGGCCAGTGAACTTTCCCTTCACTTGACCACTGGACTGCAATTAACAGAGACAGGTAGTTGGAAGCACCCAGCTTCACTGTTTAAACTGTCTTCTGTAATCCTCCAACTGAACCTGCCATATTCATGTATTCATCCTCTGTCCTGCTCTAGGTGAGTTTGATAATACTTTTATCTTACTTTTACTCCTAGGAAGTGTTTATTCTTTACTCAAAGTTTAGACCGAGTCGTCACATGTTGTTATTATTACTATTATGTTCCTTTCATGCCATCACTGTATTTTGAGTTGAGAGTGTTGTTAAGTTTAATAGATGAATATTGAGTTCTTGGACATTCCAACTTTGGCCAATTTCCACTTGAGAAGTTCTTACTGCAGTTGACATTTTTATTGCTTCGTTGCTGTCATTTCTTGAAGCAAGCACTATTTTCTTTTGAATGTTTGATGCATTAATTTTCACATAACTTGATGTGAGAAGTAGCCATGTTCTCTGAAAGTAGAACAAGTTCCAAATTGATCGATTCCCTAAATTGTTTGAGTCATCTTTGATTTTCTTTGATTGATCTGAAAGTTTACATACTAAGATTTGCCATTTTTGTACAAAAAGACTTGTGGCGACTCTAGTCTAAATAAAGTGAAACTTTATTTTAAGAAAGAAGAGTTTGTAGGACTACATGTACAAAAATTATGATTTATTATTATAGACATCCACTGATTATTCAGTTAACTTTTTGGCATATTCCAAAAGACAATCAGCTATCCTATAATCGTTCCCAGTTACTTTTGACTAGAGTGAAAAGAGGAATAATTTCCTTAGTACAAATTCTGTGAATTTGTAACAGTTCTCTTTGTTTATTTGACAAGTGTATTCATTTTTCTTGATATATCTAGTATAGCCTTTTTAAGTTTTATTTTAGTTTAGTTTGCGTAGCTAGCCTATTTCTTTATTTTCTCTATATCCAAATTTTCAATCTTATATATTCCTTTTTGTTTTAAGATTAATTTGATTATTCAGGATCTTGGTATTCTCCATCCTGGTCAACTTTTACTTTCTTATTTTGAGTCATTTGTATTCCTTGAATTGTTTTAAGTGTTGTGATGCAACAGGTGTAACCTTGTCATGCCTGAGGCATTGGTCTTGGTATAATGTCCTTGGGGTACCTTACTCACTTCTGGGTAAGACCAACCTACATGTACATGTGCATGTACGTACATATGCACACTAGTGATAGAGGGCATTGACCAGCACTGGTGACCATGACAACGTTACACACAGCTTATTGTTTAAAGGGACTTTCACTTTTGCTTATTTGTAGATTCCACTTACTTAGTATTTTATGAAGTTAATATTTACATTGACTTGACCACTGAACTGCAATTAACAGAGACAGGTAGTTGGAAGCACCCAGCTTCACTGTTTAAACTGTCTTCTGTAATCCTCCAACTGAACCTGCCATATTCATGTATTCATCCTCTGTCCTGCTCTAGGAACAAGGACACGAGTGCTTAACTGGACAGTTTGCATTTATCAACTGACAGCTATAGAGAAGGGGTATATAACATATCCTTTTGGACCCCTTTCGTCCAGTCGTCTTGCTCTCATTGTTCAAAGTATTGAGGGAGTCTTCATGTGAGAGTCTTCAAGTTTCCCTCAGCACCAAGTTAAAGAATTCCGTCAAGTCAAGTCAAGTCAAGTCTTCAAGTCTCCAAGTTTCCCTTCATCAAGTCAAGCAAGTTCCGTCAAGTTCCGCAAGTCCCGTCAAGTTCCGTCAAGTCAAGCAAGTCCCGTCAAGTGTACAACAACGGATCAAGATAGGCCCTTTAGTCTCTTTCTATATTCATTGTATTAATTGTATTAATTGTTCTGTAATTATTAGAACCCTGGGTTTTCTTTTCTTTTGTAATATAGATATTCTTTATCGAGAATATTTGTATTAGATATACAACGTTTGAAATCTTATCCCTTTTTAGCCGGAAATGAAATAAAACTCACTGGTTTCAAGCAAAATACACAAGCGTATAACCGGTAAAAATTAATTGTGTCGACGTATAGCATTTGACTATATCATGCCCGCTACATTTTTAAACTATCTTGACTGTTTTGTTTTACAATCAACGAGGCCGTTCTTAATTGCTTAGGCCTATTTATTTGATTAAAGAGCTCTGTGTGAGAGTAGGGTACCATACCAATATGTTTTTGTCCTAAAAATCACAGCGTCCCAATTTGAGTCCAGTCGGAAATCACTTCTGAATGTTAGAGAATGCATTAATTTTGCTCACCCGGTACATTTTGAGCCAAATCAGTCAACCCGATGACCTCAAATGCTCGTCTCAGCTTCTGAGCTGCTTCGTCGCGATCTGTCGTTTTTTCCCACCAAGTAAGTAGCATGTGACGGCTCTCTTCAGTGCTGCCTTTGTTGGTGGTTTGGATGTCTGCAATTTCCGATTCTTCAAATCCTAGGTGTTTGGCAAGTTCCTTCCACGACGATTCGATTTTCGATGACAAGTCCTTGAGGTACTCATCATCAATGTTAGCTTTATCTGCCAAAAACATTCACTTTTAACTTCTGTAAAACATTTTACTATAACTTAAAACTTATTAACTTATTTACATCAGCTACAACAAAAAGCAACTCTTTTTGTTTGTTAATAGTTTACATTCAGATTGTTTATTTATTTGAACATTTATTCCTTAATCTCTATCAATTACCTTTTGGGTCTGCTATTGACAGCCGGAGAGAGATGATTTCGTTCTTGTCGACACCATTCTCCTCAAGTGTGAGCAAGTCACAGAGCTAACAAAGTGGATTATGTAAGAAAGTAAATTACAAAATCAGGAGAAACAGGGAGGATAAGATATTAATCATTCAAAATTACGTTCGTTGAAGCCTTTCATAGTGTGGAGGGAGGGGTTGTGATTTTTTGAAAATAGTGTTTAAAACATGAAAATAATATGAGATCTTGCATTCTACATTACCCTTTCTAAAATACCGCAATGCGAAAATATAGGTGTTGATATTTCAAATCGAACAACTTATCTGTACCGGTATTATTAGTGAAAGATACCTACCTGGAAGATTTCCCTGATGTATAGACGCTGATGTCGTGTCTCCACACCGATCCTCTTCTGGATTGTTTCTTTGAGAGATGAGACGAATGTCTCAGGATGGAGTTCGAAATACAGTGTCTTGGACTGATGTGAGGAGGGAGTCCGAACAAAGACCTGCAGTTTCTGTTTTATATGTTTGGTATTACTGTAAAAACAGAGAGAAAATCTGTTTAGTTTTAGAAATGCATTATTCTTGTTTTAGCAATGCATTTTTTTAAAAAGAACGGAATCTGTGAACAATTCCTTATGAAACTATAGTCAAAGTCACATCCACTGTTACGTGTCTATGAACAGTATTGCACAAGTTCACTCCAGTAGCTGGAAAGCGTTAATGATTCAACAAATCCTTCAATATAAAGTTAGAATTACGACCCTCATTTGAAATGAATCACTGTCATTGCTGTTTACCTCTTACTTTTATGTGTCTGCTTTAATTGTCTTCGGATCCATCGTTTCGATAGTCTCCTTTTTCTAAGAAAAACCCGACTGCCGTTTACCACAGTAATCGTCGATAGTTCAGTAGTTTCTAGTAATGGTTTGTCGTCGCGAACAGTGGCGTCGCCAAGGGGCACGTGCCCCTGGAAAACCTAGTGCCCCCGAGTGCCCCCATCTGAGATTTGGGTTGGTAAAAAATATATATTCACCTAAGTGCCCCCATCAAATGCTGGTGCCCCCCCTGTGCGCCCCCAGACTGAAAAGTCTGGTGACGCCACTGGTGGCGAGCAAAGGAAAATAACTCCTTTTTGCTCAAGTTTGTACGTTAAACTGACCACAAAAACTGCGAGGTCATATTTGTGTGGCTGGAGTTTTCTTTCAGGAAGATGTTTTTGGAAAAAACAAAAGCTCTTTCTTCAAAGGTTTACTTTTTGGTTTTCTCATAATGAGAAGGCGGGTTGTCTGTACAGAATCACAGAGAAAAACGCCCTCTTCCTAAATCCAAATCCTGAATGGTCTTTCGCAGCATTTTGGTATTTGCTGAGTTGAAGGAAGGTGTGAAGTTCACTCGCAGAGAGGAAAATTAGCTAAAAGTTGTCTATGTACTGGCGTTCAATGCCCTACTGCGATGGATTGTATGTAAATCAGCTATACGCCCCTCTAAGTAAACACAATAGATAATGTGAACTGTACTCGAGGTACGCATAACTATTTTCGTTTTGATAATGAACCCTTGCAAGGTAACACAGACTACGTCTGACCTGATCTTGTTTCAATTGTTTTTACATGACGAGGCGGGACACCAGATCATGGGTACGTCTGACCTGATCTTGTTTCAATTGTTTTTACATGACGAGGCGGGACACCAGATCATGGGTTTATCGCTGGTGGTTTACCAAACCACGGATTCATCCCCGGGTACGCGGCTTCGTCTCTTACTTCAGAATAATTCTTGGAGTTTCTAATTTCACAACCAAATGGGTATTCTTCCAACGTTGGCTTCGTGTGTAAAACAAATAGAAATAGCAAACAGGTTCACAGTGAATAAATATATCTTACGTGCTTAAAGATTGTATGAGTTATTTTTTTTGTAATTTATTGATGTATTTATGCACTATGTATATCTGTATTTGTGTAGTTTTTACATTCGTGCTTTTTTGTGTTTTTAAAATTTGCGTTGAAAAAAGCCATTAACTTTTCCAGAATGGGATAATAAACGTTAATTTTATTGTACTATATTGAAGCAGAACAAGGGCCTGCACGGAGCCGGTTTCCCCTACTATAAAGTCAGGGACCTCAAACTCTTCCGAAGCCAAATATCCGAAGCCGTGCACTGGAAAGCCACTTATATTGGGCTTTATCTAGCCAGCGGCACCAAACTATGTAAACATTCGCATAAACGCCGTAAACACTTCAGTTTTGGACCTTTGATACATGGGGTGAACAGTCAGTAAGCTCTTAAATTTCGGGTTACAATCTTTGAGACTCTCAGGTTAGGGTAGCATGCCCCCAGAGCAGAAAATCATTCCAATAAAGCAACTCCAAAAACCTTTGTTGGGTGAATTTGAATGGTTCAACGCCTTTTTAAAAAGTTGCTTTTCCCGTGCTATTTTAGTATTCTATCCCGAATTTTGTTTTCATTGCTTGGTTTTAATTAGCAATACAGAAGTTTGAAGTTGGAGGCATTGTATATAGTGCATCGAAAGAGAAAGGAAGTGACATTTTGTTACTGAATAATTACCAAATGTTGACAATTTAGCCGCGTTTCTTTTCTGATTTTTGTTCAAGTGATTTGGAGACGTTTAAAAGAGAAACAAAGTTCCTCTTAAAAAAACACAAGAGCAGAGACCACAATATTGTGTATTTTAATTATAAAAAAAAAAAACATTGACCCTTTAACTCTTAACTCGTGATGCGCATAATTATTTTCGCTTTGGTATTAAGTGCTCCTTGGCAGAATAGCACAGACTACACCCTTTTTCAACATGGTTAGTACATGACGAGACGAGATACCAGATCATGGGTTTATCTTTGGGGGTTCTCAAACCACGGATTCGTCTCCAGATGTTGCTTCTGCTTTGACTACCTAATCATTTTAGCCTTCTAATGTCACAAGCGAGTGGATAGCCTCCAAACCTTGGCTTCCTGTTATTCGATTTAAAGTTGCTAAAGCGAAACCAGTGCATACTGAGCCTGATTCCCGGTAGTCAGGGGCTTCGAACTCTCCCGAAGCTCAAACGGAACGGGAGCCCAGCACGTGAAACCCGCCTATATTTGGCTGTATCTAGCCAGCAGCATCAGACTATGTAAACATTCGCATAAACACCGTAAACACTTCAGTTTTTGGACCTTGGAATCACGGCGTGATTTTAGATAATATGCCCTAGTCAGTGAGCTTGTAGGGGTCCATATTCCTTTCTGCGTCAATCTTTCAAACTCTCAGGTTTTCAGTAGCATGCACTCATGGCATAAAATCATTCCAATATGCAGCCTCACAAACCTTTATTTTGTTGGGTAAATTTTGTGAAACAATGAATGGTTCAACGCCTTTTTGTTTAAAGTCACTCTATTTTCGAGCTTCCCGGCGAATTTTTTTGTATAGCAAAATAAGATGTGTTCACTTCGCATAACGCATCTAACAGTTTAAGAAAATCGTGTTTTAGCATGAAACAATCAGTTAGAGTTACAGAATTGCGAACTATATCAGGCCTGACCACACACAAAAACATACAAACCCCCCGCAGCTCTATCAAATTTTTTTTAACAAATTCCTAAAAAAATAAGTCCACCCCCCCCGTGACACCCCCAAAAAAGGTATACTTGTATAATGTTTGCCTGTTCAAAATACGGTACCCCATTCTCTAATCTAGTGTTAATAATCATCGAATTTGAACAGCGCCCCCTATTGAATTAGGGTACCAGCCTAAATCAAACGAATGCTTTTAAGATATAATATAATTGTTTTGGGTTAAAAACAAGAGCAATTGGTGCATAAATATGCACCCATCACGCGTGGGGTTTGAAAGCTAAGTGTCGCGGACAAGGTGGGAATCAGCGCAAAGTTGGAATTCATATTTTGTCCGGATGTAGGAATTCCAATACTGCCCGGCAAGGTAGGAATGCATCCAAAACTTACACATTGACGATTGTACGAAGTTTTCAATTTACTTTGATGATTGTCATGCGAACATTTACGCAGAAGCATATTGTGCCCGTGCCAAACGGCCAAACCGTCCATTGTTAATATTCCTTCATTGCACGGCTACTGACCCTGGTCAAAGTTGGAATTTGTAAATTTGATGTACTTTTCTATAGATAAGGTGTGTTGAAGTGACCCACTGATAATATTCTCACATATTGTGCTATTACCGAACCTGGGCAAAGTGGGAATTTCTTGAAATTTTGATTTAATTTGCCGTAAAAAAGGGGTAATAAAATTACCCATAATCAATATTCCTACATCGCACTGCTACTGAACCTGGGCAAAGTGGGAATTTACGTCAATTTTGAAAGTACTTGTACATATCAAAATCGCTTGTATGAGAGTTTTAATAGTAAAAATATTCCAATGTGATTACAGTTAATTGTTGTTTATTACAAGGCATTACCTCCTCCTCTGATAAAAAAAATCATCTATTTTTAAGCTGATCATACACATATCTTTTTTTATCATGAGATTCTTCAGGAACTCTTTACTCGACTTATCGAATACTCGACCCGAATTGTACGGTACAAACGTGTGTAGATGTATTAAGCTTTGCTTTGAATCTTTAAAAAATATCATCTTTAGCAATACTAAAACCGAAAAAATACATTATACATGTACAAATCATTATCTTTACAAATGATATTTACTGGACACAGTTTAAATCCACGAATTTTGTACGGGTTGTGATCGATAATAGTTCACTTTGCCCTCTGAACACTTCAGTGTGGCTATACTCCAATCTTATTTATCGAACTTAAGAAAGAAAAAGAAAAAAAAGAAACTTAAGAAAAACCTTTTTACAAAGTTGCTCTCTCGTGCTATTTTTTTTAGAGTTCCTGAATTTGTTTATTCATTACTAATTTTAGCAATATGAAATGTCTTCACTAAACACATAACTCATCGAACGAAACATTTCGAGTTTTTGGTATGTATAATTTACTAACCAAATTTCGACCACAAAAATAGAACAGCCACGCCCAAAATAAAAAACAAAACAACGGTTGCTCTTAAAATAAATCAAATTCATTCAGGATAGAAAAATAAGTCCAGGGGCATAATTGTGTCTTTTTTCCTATTTCTAATGAGGCCTCCAATCTCCGTTGGGTTTGAGAGCTATATAGGTGATATGTTTTCCCGGCTATTTTAAAAGATTTTTCATTCAAATTCACCAACTCTATCATTTAATTTCGTCCACGAAAAATCTGACACGATTTTAACAAAACCAATTTAGTCATTTACCATTCAATTTTAAAGTTTGGTCACCCTCTTGAGTCGCCTGGTCAAGAATATTCGTCAAATTCATCTTAGCTGTTGCCGAATGGCAGCATTCAGAGAGCAAATTCGTCTTATAGAAATCAATTCATTGGATTTCTTAATAACAAGGTTGGCCTAGACGAGACGAAATCGAACACTCCGGGACGAAAACGTGTGCTCATTGTTTGAATTTGCTTCGACTGACTTTGGAATTGTCTAACAAAAGACAATATTAATCATTGGAAGTGCACTGACTCGATGTTGATGTGGACTGAATTACATGAACCGGTTCCCAATTCCTTTGCTCACATTTTCACAAATGCTTGCTTATTGGCGATTCAAATTCCAGAACTGACAGAACGAATTTGAGTGTCCCAATATGACAATTTAATTTGAATGCATTATTTTTGAAATTGAAAAGTTGAAAAGTGAAATCGCATGTCTTTAGATTTAAATTGAACGATCTATTTAGTTAATTGATGATGATATAAACGTGCGTCCAAACTCGTGCGAAAAAAAGGTGTTTCGTCATCAATTTGGCTGCTAAGTCTATTAAATCGACCGGGAAAATTTGAATTTGGATCCTATTTAAGAACCCATCCTTCCTAGTCTAGAGAACATACTCCTCTTTATTTTATTCTCTGAAAATACTTAAACGTTAGGAAAGCAATCGGTACCAAGTTTCTTTATTTACGTCTACGGTGAATAAAATTTTAAACAGTATAAACATACTGATATTCGATAATTAGAACCTCCTTTGCTGAACGTTTCATTTTGTTTTGGTCCTAACAGATATTTCCTCAAATATGATTTATAAACGTTTCATGAAGAACACTTGCCTCTAGAATTACTCAAAATGATTGCCGCGTTAAACATAGACTGAAACAAGTAACGGTAGGTTAATCAAAGTTGTGTTTTATGTTTCTCCAAGTGACCCCCCCTACCTAAGAAATTGCAATTTTTCCCAATGTAAAAATATTGCTATTGAGTGGGATAAATTAAATTTGAACCTGGATCAGCTTTCTTGAGCAGATATTGAGCCGACAAGTAGGATAAGACTAGCTCAAGGAAAAGTCGACAATATTGTAAATGATGACAACATGACTGACAAAAGTTTTACCTTCACCGAGAAAAACTTATGTAATAGTTGGTTGATATTTTTTTTTAAAGAAAGAGATTAACACTGGTTCATTTGATGTGGAATAATTTTTTTTTTTGTTAAATGCAGAAGTTGAAAGAAAGAACGAAAGAAAGAAAGCAAGAAGATCTTTTAGGGGGAGGGAGCTGCCACGCCCAACCATTTATAGAATGTATTGAACCGTCTTGGAATGGTGCACTTGGCGTTTGTTTATGGTGTAAGTCGAGGACACACACGTGCAACATGATCGGTGAATCGAGGACAGAAACCAAATCATCAAGGACGACCTCGCTTAGAAAACGTGTACAAAACCAATTAGAGTTGTTGCGAAAAACAAAGGAAAAGTAAAACAAAGGAAAAGGGATGAGGAACAAAAGAAAAAATCCCCGATTTACACCATAAACAGACATGCTGGCACCTGTTGAGTTTTCCACTGGTGTAGCGTGTTTCAATTCAATGCACGCACTGATTTGCTTCAAGGACTCTCAGAATTATTCACCATTGCCTGGAAAAGGATGGAATATTTGTCTTGAGTTTAAATTACTGAAAGATTTCGGACTGATGTGGACTTTCACTGGGATATTCCGAGGAGAGGGCAGCGGCCAATCAAATAAGTTGAAGCGGAAGAGAAATTGCAAAATCATTAATTGATAAAACTGCTCAACGATGTCCGTTTATGGACAGTCACTCTCTGTTACTGTTAACGCCTTCTGCTGGGAGTGACGCACAGCAGTTTGACCAGATTAACAGTAATGTATGTTGGGAATTATTGCCCATCAAATGTCCCGATAGTTGGGTAATTATGCAGAAAAACGCACCACGCAAGCAGCACTGAGCAGTTTTAGATTGTAATTTTACAACAATAAAGGTACCGTACAATAAAATGTATGCACAGAACGAACAAAATCATATTCTTGCTGAATGTTGTTGCCCAGCATCAGTTGGGCGACGAGTATTCGGCATTCACGGCTGAGGAGGCTCGTGTGTGGGATGCATTAGATGATAAATGTATAGGGCTGTCCACACTACCAGAACGGAATTGATATACAGTCACCCGCCCGCATCTCCCCCAAACTTGGAAGACCCTAAAGAGTCTTAAGATGTAGATCTCCTTGCCTTCTGCTAAGAACTACACTGACTGCCATTGCCACCTATAGATCGGCTCTTTCATTCTTCTTATGCCGCCCCATACTTCCACTCCGCATAAAAAGTAGACAAGGCAGTCCACTTCTGTGACCCTACGTAGGCGAAGTTTGTAGCTAGAAGGGTGGCAGAAATTAGAGGGATATCTGGCGACAAGATGTTACGCTTAACACTGTAGAACACTGAAAGGGTATACGGTACCCAGTTTGATTTTGTGCTGTAATCTCACAGGCGAACCACTCAAGATAAACATATTGCCCTGTATTGTTTTGTAGCCAATCATTGCTGGCTCTCAAGGATTAACAAACGAAGAAGGCCAAAGGAATGCATAAATGTATACAAACGAAACGTGTGTTTAGTGTTAACTAAAACAAAATATCAGATGAGAACGAAGCCGAGTTTTATATAGGTATATAATGTATATGAGTTCAAAAAAGGAATAGAACAAAACATCTGAAGAGAAGAAAGCCATGTTTTATGCATGCACATTTATATAAGTTCAGAAAAGAAAGAAAACAGAACATTGGAAGAGAAGGAGCCAAGTTTTATATGCGTATATATTGATGTATGAGTTCAAGAACGAAATGGAAAATTAGAAGAGAAAAAAAGCCACGTTTTATGAATGTTAATTTATATAAGTTCAAGAAAGAAAAAGACAATAGAAAATAGAAGTAGCCAACAAAATAAATGAATAAATAGTTAACAAGAATTCTTGACATACAATATCCCCCTTGGTGAAGCAGCCACAATCATCCCTTCCCATCTGACCACTGTGGCACACATCGCAAAAAAATAATGAGAAGTTTCAAGCAGATTGATGCCTCATTGTCGGACCGGCGCTGTTTTTCAAATGAGAGATGTATGAACATGTACAACACTGACGAGAGGTCTATAAGCAGACATTCCAAATTTCAATACATTGCATTTAAATTTGTTTTTCAATTTCGTAAATATATTGTAAATAATTGTGACTATCTTGGGAAATGAAGCATCACCTCCCATTGTGTTTCCGAATGCTGGTCATTTCATGCATTGGTGGGACTGCCGAAAGCCAATCTCTTAAGGAGGGCCAATCCCGGAGATGTGACATCGAGTTTAAGTCTCTAAAAACTTAAATACTCGGTTTAGGAAGCTGGAGTTTTCTTTTAGGAACATCTTTTACAAAGTCGCTTACCTTTCTATTGCGGGTTTACTTCTTGGTTTGCGGGATGATGTAGTCCTTCTCTCATGGGAGTGGTAAGGAGACGACGGTTTCCTGTATGGAAGCACAGAAAGAAACGCCTCCTTCCTACGCCTGCTGACTTTAGTCTTCCTGCTGACGAGTTTGGTGTTGGAGTGGTCGTACACGACGGCTGTTGCCTTGATGTAGGCATTCAAATCCTGTATCGTCTTTTGCGACATCTTGCTATTTACTGGGTTGACGGTGAAGAAATATGTGAAGATTCACTATCAGAAAGGAAGGGCCAACTAGAAGTTATCCGCGTATACTGGCATTCAATGCAGCCATACTGCATTGGATTGTATGCAAATCAGCTACGCGCCCCATTAGTAAACACACTTTACTGTTACTGTGGATGCACATCGTTTCGGTAATGAACCTTGGCAAGGAAGCACCGACTACACACGCTCTGGTTGAGTTTCAACTGTTTTGTAGATGACGAGGCGGGAAACCAGATCATGGGTTTATCTTTGGGGTATTTCCAAACCACGGATTCGTCCTCAGCTACGGCTTCGTCTCGGACTTGAGGATCATTCCTGGAGTTTTTCATGTCACAAGGAATTTCATGTCTCTACAAACCTTTGCAAATTTATATGATATTTAATGTTGCTGAAGTAGAACAAGGGCCTGTACTGAGCCGGATATCCCTAAGTCAGGGTCTGAAACTCTCTCGAAGCCAAAACAGAACCGAAGCCGTGCACTGGAAACCCACTGATATTGGGCTTTATCTAGACATTGGCATCAAACTTTGTAAACAATCGCATAAACGTCGTAAACACTTCAGTTTTGGACTTTTGGAACATGACGTGATTTGATAAACCCCCATGAAGAATATTGGCATCGTGAGAACACACGTATGTATGCTGATTATACATGGACGACAACCAGAATACAAGCATGACCAGAAACTATACTTATTTGTTGAAAAAAAGTTCTTATAGAGCCATTAATATATAGAACCTGAAGATGAAACACCCTCGTTACACCTGTCATCCCGTTGGTTTCGGATGGTCACAGGGCCGGGGCATTGATAATTGATGCCACTGGCACTGCCAGAATGCATGTGGTATACAGAAGTAAACCTTTATACAGGAGTCAATGCTTGCAAGTGTAATATTATTAACTTGACACCGAAATTGATTTCAGAATAACACCGCTTTAATTCTTCTTTTAAAATGGTGAAATAGTGTATTTATTGTTGCAAAACTATTCCCGATGTCTTTTCCTCAACCTACAGCCGTTCCCGACTTACAACGTTCACAGACGTTAATGTGCTCAAATGTTTAAAGGCACTTTCTTTTGGCTTTTAGTCTGTCGTATGTTGCGTAATTGACTGTGATTTTGCAATAGAATTTGTCCCTGCTGAACTGTTTTATTCAATGTTGCAAGACCATTCTCTGTCATCTGTAATTTCAAGTAGAAGTACATTTTAAAACAATTGCTTCAAACTATTTACTTGTTTTTATTACTCAGATAATGGTTTCTTTTTGGTTTGTTATGCTACTCATTCAGCCAGGACCAGATTACCCAATAGGCACACAGTGCCTACGAATAATTTGGGGGCCTACACAAAATATGGGGCCTAAGAAAACTTGGGGGAGGGCCTACGAAAATACCACAGTATGCCATGAAACACATAGGCCTACCCACACACCCCCACACGCGTAGAGAAAAGATTGTATCGACGTAACAGAATGTACCATCTTTTGACATGGGTTTCAGAACCGGATTTTAGCTTCGCGGAGTTTTGAGCAGCGGTGTTTATTATTTACATTCTCCACTTTGTTCTTATCCCCTCTTCCTTCTCCATTTTTCAGAACACTGGTGCCTAGGGCCTATGAAACACTTAATCTGGGACTGCATTCAACCATTTACTCAAATTATGCATTTTATCTCTCGGTCTTAAACACGACGCACCCAAGCCCTGCCATAGTGAGAGTGCATATTCGCGGTTAAGTGGCATTTTGCGGACAGACTGCATTGTACTAGTTGAAATTATGAAAAGCCTGGAATGTTGGACATTACAAAATGTTGTCGCGCCGGGGGAGCCCTCCTTTGCTGGAAGGCGGCCGGGTTTTTTGTGTTTTTTGGTGTATTGTTGAGAGGGCGTGGCACAATGCCGCATGTACGGGGTTCCAGTGAGTGTACAGTGATCGCATGCCTGGATTTTGACTGCTTTGGACCCGTATTTTGCCTCGTTGTAGCGCCTTCATTTGTCCAAGGGGCTGTAATGATCTACAATTGTTGTATGTGCCATATGGCTTAAAGTTTGCAGTAAGGGACCAGATTTCAAAAACTTCAGTCCCCGAAATTCGTAAATTAGGCTGAGCATATACCTGCTATATCTCGAATGCCGCAAACCCCTTTTTCGCACTGTTCAATCAGTTCTCAGACATACAGCATTTTTCCTCTCCCGATGCTCTGATTTAGCGCCACCATTTCACCAGACCAATTTTCCCGGACTGGTGGTGGCGCTATGCATCACATTATGATGGTTTACCGGAGGCCATGGCTTGGATGGAGTCTCTGCATTTCAGGGTTTTTTATCGAGTAAGGATCGAAGTCTGAACCGGACCCGGAGTTATTCCATTATACCATTTGTACGGATTGATCGAAAGTATGGAATGAAGGTATGTTGCGCGTTGCATCCTGGGACAGTTTGCGAGACGTACTGGATTTTTTTCCAACTTTCATCAACACACTGAGTATACAGTGTTTATACGTCGGTGTAGGGCAAAACCTAATTTGATTTACATCACCCCGACGAAAAATTCCATCTTATGAACGTACTGGAATGTTTTGCATCACAACACTGTCCCACAAGGCTGCGTAACATAATATTCATTCACTGCACATTTCCGGTCTGGCGGCTATCCGTATAAAGTCTATGGAGTGGGGGGATAATTTTCGGTTTTTTCAAAATGGCGATAGCTTAATGACTAGTTTTAGGGCATTGTTAACTTTAGTGGGAACATCACCCAGATTTTTATTGGTTGATCCCCCCCCCCCCCTCATCAAGATTTTATTTGGCTTTTTATTAACTTGTGGACACCCTCCAGCTATTGTTTCCCTTTTGACCGCCATTAACCCTAAAAGGGCCGGGGGCAGAATCCGATCCCCCCTCCCCGACTTTTTCCGCGATAGCCTTAAAAAAACAACTTTTCGCGACCTGAGCTTTTATGACTTTTTAGCCTCGAGCCTTGCGCATCTTTTGACACCAAAAAACATAATAATTAGACGAGGGGTTGTTGCGCAGCGAAAATTTTTCCAGCGCTACGCGCCGTGAAAACTGAATTTTCCCGTATACGTCGTGTACACAGACCAAAATTGCCATTCATACATATGAATAACTAATTAGCCATAATTCCAAAACCCTTTGACCTTTGGTCATGATATTTCTTGGGTATGTAGATAAAGAGTTGCTCTATGCATGTACCGAGTTTCAAAATTTTTCGTCACTCGATGGCCGAGATCTTTGGGGGGGGGGGGAGCGGCGGCCCGGGAGAGAGATGGTCAAAATAACCCGGCCCCTTTAGCGTTAAAGCAATTACAAATAAGTTCAAATTGTTGTCCTTTCACGTTCAGGCCTTTATTTGCCAATTACTGATTTCAGACAAGTCTCAATGATTCACACACATTACCAATAACAAATGTATTAAATCTCTTGCTTCCACCACATCAGGATCAAATATTTCCATCGGGATCAAAATACAAAAACATCTCAATACCCTTCATTATACATAAAGTTAACCAAACTTTATAGAAAGACACAGTTTTGCAAAATGTAAAGAACGATAACTGGCAATTGTTGCACTTAAAGATTTTTCTTTTCAATTGTTTACCGTTGCTTTGATTGTCAACAATGTGATTCCTTTTACAATTTATTTCGTACACAAGCGTCCACAATTCCCCAAATTGTATACCAAATGCAGTTTTCCTTTACATTAACATTGGTTTCTAAGGAAATTTCAATCAACAAAAATCCAAACTTGAGAAATAGTTGGTTTTTATATCAACTATCACCAATTAGGTGTCTTAAGGCTTAGGGCTTTTGGCAAAATAATGCAATTCCGAGTATTTCCCCCCATAAGACACCACTTAGCATTAATACGATATATATCTGGTTTAACTTTTCTAACGTTGTCAAGGTAAACCATAACATGAACACCCACAAAGATGCGTACATATTTGGTCTTTGAAGACCGGTCGCATTAAAAAAGGTTGCCTCTGCCATATTAATCAAATACACAATTTCAATGGTACGTGTATGTTAACACCAAGCCATGAGATAATTCTTAGATACAAACGTTAACGGTTATCATAAGCACTTCTTGTGGCACAATCAATATTAATGTATAAATATGTACACTTTCAAACTTTCAGTTCGATTCCTCAGACAAAGTTAAGTTTATCAAAGATATGAACAAGTTATAAAAACAGCATGGCACATTCTGGAAATCGTGAGATTTCTTACTGACTGTATGCCATAATCTCATTGGTCCACATATTAATATTCGCTTAAGTTCCATATTGAGTAATTTCTTTAACACAAGTACATGTAATAAGTCAACGGCGACATAACGCGGTGATTAAATCATCCAATTATTCCGATACAATTATTGCAGAATAGGTTGCTCACCAACGAGGCTTGACTAAATCAAACAACCGCAGTCTGTTTTCATTTTTAGTATCTTATTTTGTTTACTAAGACGATGTCATAAGAGAGACTATATGAAATGAAGTGTGTATATACAATCTAAACAATTTATTTAGAAGATTTCTTCAGTTAAAAATTTATCTCACGATTCACTTTTCTGCCAAGCAACAGAACCGATGTTAAGCTTTCTATTACGATGTCGTTTACACTGAGTCTGCATTGGACTAAACTCTCAACGACACTGGTGTGAAATTGTCGCAATGTCGATGCAGGTTGAATATTAATTACATCAGTGAAGCGGTTACAAACTATTCGGCCTGTATGCAGAGGGGAGCGGAGAACGCTCTACGATCCTTTTCCCAGGAATTATTAGGGGTCCACTTTGCTTTGTTAAAAACAGAGGGAAGTTCTGAAGTGTGCCATGAAAATGCTGGGTGTGTCTGTATGAGTTTAGAGATCTATTCTTTCACAACCTGCACCAAGCCCCATTTTGCTTGAGTTCCAAAATTAAATACTGAAAAGAACTCGAAAAAAAATTGATCCAGGTGATTCGTGAATTGGCCCGGGGAGCGATGAAAGTAAAAGTATTATCAATAACAATACCTGTCTCAAATTTACCTGTTTTTTCTTTTTTTTAGTGATAAACGGTTTAGCTTGATTACGAATACCAATTTATTCTTTAGTTATTGAATGAATATGCATCATTACTCTTTTTGTTTCACCGCGTGTTTCGATTGGTGCGTAGTACCCTTTGTTCACACAAAATGACTGGATTCAGTAGAATACCGCGTTTCCTAGGTTTCTCACAACAACTTGTGACTGTAAGACTGATTCGATCTAACTGACTTCAAAATTGCATCATATACTCGTGCTCGCTCATCTTATTTGCTACTTGGGCATGCGCATCACATAACAGATCTCAGCGCAGACATATATTGGACATCTAGTCATCTTCAGAAGATTCACGTTCCCATTCCTCGTCATCTTCAGAAGATTCACTTTCCCATACCTTGTCAGATCCAGATTCACTTTCCCATCCCTCGTCAGATCCAGATTTACTTCCCCATTGCTCGTCAGATTCAGAAGATTTACTTTCCCATTCCTCGTTAGATTCAGAAGATTCACTTTCCCATTCCTCGTCAGATTTAAAATCAACTCCACTTCCCTATGCCTCGAATATGTGTTTCTTATCTTCTTCTGTCAATGAGCAATCACCCAGTTTTTAGGCTTCTAACATGCTTCATCTATTTCAGGCAGCGAGCACATGTTTGTGCAGAGCCATTCAAAAACTTATTTTCCTCAAGGCCGACAAGTTTTGTAAGGGTGGGGTCCATGTTTCTGCGGAACCACCCAGCCTACCAGTGTCAAGAAGGAACAAACTGACGAAATTTCTCCGATTACTGAATGACTGTAAAATATCCGCCATATCCTCGCCCGTCACTGAGAACCTCTCAACGTTCACTTTTATGCCATTATCGCATGGCTGAACACGACACTCCTCACCGGAACTACCGAAATGACAATCCACCAGATTGTCCATGCGATATATTTCACATCGCGACTGTCAATGTTACAGACTCTCATAGAAAGCTTCTTGAGGTGAATCATCCTCTGAAAGCTAGCCGCCCACGTTCCGGCGTTACGACCCAATCCATCATTGCCTGAAAGGTTAAGATCGGCCAAGTTCGGCATCTCCCCAACCGATGATGAAATATGTGGTAGATCTTGTTTTTTAATGTTACATTCCGATAAATCGAGTGATTTCAGGTGAACCGTCCACTGCAAACTAGCGGCCCACGTTCCTGCATTACCGCCCAAGTTATAATTGCCTAAAAAGTTAAGATCGGCCAAGTTGGGCATCTCCTTAACCAAGCTGCAATATATGGTAGATATTGTTTAGTTATGCCACATTCCAATAATTTTAGTGATTTCAGGTGAACCATTCACTGCAAACAAGCCGCCCCCCAGCAAGCAAGCCCAAGTGGGCCCCATGTGGGTTATGGTTGGGTTTGATGGGCTTTGGTGGGCTTGGGCTTCAACTGGGCTGCCCACGTGGGTCCAGTGTGGGATGATGGTGGGTTTTCAGTGGGCTGGGCATTAAATGGGCAAAGTATATGGGTCCAATGTGGGGATTTGGTGGGCTAAGTGGGCTTTCTATGTTGTGAGATTTGATAGGCCTAGCCCAAGTGGTCCCGGTATGGGGTATAGTTGGGCGCGGTGGGCTGTATATTAAGTGGGCAAATCGTGGCCTTTCCCATGTAAAACCCATGTGGGATGATGGTGGGTTTTCAGGGTACTGGGCATTAAATGGGCAAAGTATATGGGTCCAATGTGGGGATTTGGTGGGCTAAGTGGGCTTTCTATGTAGCGGGATTTGATAGGACTATCCCAAGTGTGCCCTGTGTGGGGTATAGTTGGGCGCGATGGGGTGTATATTGAGTGGTCAAATAGTGGGCTTTCCCATGTAAAACCTAAATGTGGGATGATGGTGGGTTTTCAGTGGGCTGGGCATTGATGGGCAAAGTATATGGGTCCAATGTAGGGATTCGGTGGGCTACGTGGGCTGTCTATGTACTGGGGCTTGCCTGAGTGGGCCCTGTGTGGGGTATAGTTGGGCGAGGTGGGCTGTATATTGAGTGGACAAATAGTGGGCTTTCCCATGTAAAACCTGGGTGGGATGACAGTGGGTTTTCATGTGGGCTTGGCTTAAAATGGGCAAAGCACATGGGTCCAATGAGGGGATTTGGTGGGCTTCGTGGGCTGTCGTTTACGTACTGGGGTTTGATAGGGCTCGCCCAAGTGGGTCCCGTGTGGGCACGGTGGGCTGTATATTGAGTGGGAAAATGGTGGGCTTTCCCATGTAAAACCTTTAATGGCAGGATGATCAAGGTTTTAAGTGGGCTGGGAATTAAACGGGCAAGGTATATGGGTCCAATGTAGGGAATTGGTGGGCTACGTGGGCTGCCTGTGTACTGGGGTTTGACTATAGGGTACGTGGGCGCGGTGGGCTGTACCCAGCACTTTTCCACCACACACCTCTTTCGTACCAACTCTCGGTGTGGCATTATGATGGTATTTTGAGCTGGGGTCACACGACACTCTTGACCTTGCATACTACAGAAAACCGTTACTGCAGTGTAGCTGGTACATTTGAATTTAGCTAGAAACAGGGAATGTACAAGTACATCGTTCTTGCAAGAAAACAGTAGTTATATTCATAAAGTCACGGTACCAAACTGTGTCGAAGTTGTATCAAGATCTCACGGTACGACTCACGGTATGTAGTGCAAGGTTTTGCTGAATCCCGGCCTCAGCTTGGACAGGCATCATGCTTAGAGAATACTGTTAAGTTTGTACTGATTTGTGTTTTCAAATATTTTTAATATTTCTTATGACAAGCTTATGGCATTTGTATCCTATGACATTTAGAGTAATTACTCTCTTAATTCCAAAGAGTGAAAATTCACTCCATTCGAGTGAAGATTCACTCCCATAGGGACTAGACCATTTAGAGTGAAATTTTGTCAATTTCATAGATCGAGTTTCGAGAGCTTCGACTGAAGTGGTTCATTTTTCAGACTATTTCAATCGAGCATGAGAGTGATTTTCACTCTAAAATGTCTAGTCCCTAATTTCACTCTTTTGAATTTAGAGAGTTTGTGAATTGTTACATCATTAAGACTCTTTGTGAATGTTGAATGTCGGTTCGCGATCGACGCATACATTTTAATGCAACAAACAACACTCTTTTGATCGTTTTTAGGGATCAGAAAATTATCAAAAAAGCAAGTAAATGGAACATTGACAGTATACAAAATTATATTTTCAAATCACAACTTTTGATCGTAGTTATGAACCTCTTGTACATGTAATTTGGAGAATTTTACGAATGAAAACTTTGAAACCCCTTATAGTACAACTGTCTTACATTACATGCTTCCTCCAGACCGTACATTTCTTGCTGTTGTTTTTAGCTTGTCTTTTTTCTTTTTTTTTCCGATTGTTTGTTCAGTCCAACAGTCCAACTCGTAGCAAAGGGATCCAAGTGGCTGGTTGGCGGGGGACAGAGACAGACATGACAGAGATGGAAAAGGGCTCAGCGAGCCGAGAGGAATGTGATAAGAAACAATCTGCAGCAAGTTAGTAATTGACTGAACAAGACATTAGCTGCTTCAGATGGTTCTAGGATGCAAGTTTAAAGTACGTGTAGATATTCAGATGCAAATTAAGGATGATACAGTCTGTGGTAATTGGCAAAATGAGACTAACTTTGATCAGATATCATGCATTTTTGTTAAAGACAATTGGCAAACCAACTTGGACGTCATCTAAACCTGCCCGTGAGAAGATTTTTTTCAGGTTTTTAATGTGTGGAAATATCTTCAGATTACAGATTATCTTCATATCAGTTAATTCCAAGAGATTTTTTTTTGGAATACAGGGTGAGTCAAAAAAGCGGAACCCAAACACCAAAAATTATATTTCATAATTAAAAAAATATGTAGCACCAAACATAATAATGACTAGAAAGCCAATTTCATGTGCGCCTTTTAAATGAAAAAAATACTAAAATTTCTCAATCTGTTCAAAGAATACCGACATTTAACCTAAACCTAACGACATGACCCTAAAACCTGTTTCGTCCCAAAAAAAACGTATTCTGATTGTTTGGAACAACACAGAAAATGACACAGAATACTTGTTTCAACAACTGTCAACAAATGTAGTGCACAATATCTTTATTAATGACCCTAGTTAGGCAAACAATATGATTTATAGAATACACTTCTTTTAAAAGACGGGCCTTCAAAAGGACTTTGTTGAATATTTTTAACTTTTCAACTGAGGTTTTATCGCTGGTGATGTTTGAAGACAATTGTGACGGTAATTCTCGGAAACACATTTTTTTGGTCGAAAGAGGTTTTAGGTTGTTTCGTTTAAATGGTGATATTCTTCGAACGGATTGAGCAATTTCAGCAATTATTTCATCCAAAAGTAGCTTACGAAATTGGCTTTCCAGTCATTTTTATGTTTGGTGCTATATATATCTTTTTAAATATGAAATATAATTTTTGTGGTTTGAGTTCCGCATTTTTTTTAATTACCCTGTATATGTATCTTGCTAGACAAGTGGCTCGGAATGGTATACAACCATAATTATGGAACACTTTGTATAGAAGCTTATTGTGGATGAGACTTACATCTCCGGCGCATATCCAGTTAATGATGAACTCTAGAGAGTAAGATATTACTATAGCTTGGTGTTTCTAATTGCAATGCATTACAAACATTGCAACAGCCAATTATGGTATACTAGCTCGATATTTACACATTGATGTAATTTTGGTTTAAATCGTCTAGATTTGAAATGCAGAGAAATAAAAAGTTTCTTGCTGTTTGTGGTATCTAGAAATGTCCAAAGAAGAGACCATATTCTATGACTTTCGTGTCATAACATGATAAAATCTGCATAGCTTGAAGTAACGAAACCTTGTTTTGTTAAAAACATACTTGCCCCAGAAATACAAATTCCAGAATTGTATAACTTGTTGTTATGATTATTGTCGTTGGAAATTCCGATTTATTAAAGTACATTTCTTCCTTTGACAATTTATACAATTATTGTTTCTCACTTGTTTAGTGTTGGCTTTTCTTCTCCCAGTCTCCCATGACCTGAATCAAAGACCAAACCGAACTGAACGAGAGCTCACTGAGACTACCAAGTATTTAATTAAACCAATGTCATTTTGTGGAGTGCCCATAATGAGCCCATGCTTCACCTGCTGCCTACATTTGTATAGGACCTACATTAAATTAACTGGGCTTACACATGTGGGACCCAAGTGCCGCCGGCGGACAAAACCCTGTGGGCCCCAACTGGACAGCCAACATGGGCCCCATAAAGTGGCCCAAGTGGGACCCAGTTAGGGCCCAATAAGTAGTGTTGACTGAGCCGCCACACATTTGGATCATCGTGCAAGTAAATATTTTCTGAAAGGTTAAGATGTGCCAAGCTTGGCATCTTCCCAACCAATGATGCAATATTTGGTAGATCTTGTTCATTTATGTTACATTTCGATAAATCGAGTGATTTCAGGTGAACCATCCACTGCAAACTAGCGGCCCACGTTCCTGCATTATCGTGCAAGTAATAATTGCCTGAAAGGTTAAGGTCGGCCAAGTTGGGCATCTCCCCAACCGATGATGCAATATATGGTATATCTTGTTCCAATATGCCACATTTCGATAAATTGAGTGATTTCAAGTGAACCATCTTGTGCACACAAGCCGCCAACGTTCCTGCATGACCACCCAATCCCTTATTGCCTGAAAGGTTAAGATCGGCCAAGTTGGGCGTCTCCCCAACCGATGATAAAATATGTGGTAGATCTTGTTCATTTATGCCACAGTCCGATAAATCGAGTGATTTCAGGTGAACCATCTTTTGCAAACAAGCCGCCCACGTTCCTGCGTGACCACCCAATCCCTTATTGCCTGAAAGGCTAAGATGGGCCAAGTTGGGCATCTCTCCAACCGATGATGCAATCAATGGTAGATCTTGTTCTTTTATGTCACATTCCAATAAATTGAGTGATTTCAGGTGAACCATCCACTGCAAACTAGCCGCCCACGTTCCTGCATTACTGCCCAAGTAGGCATTGCCTGGAAGGTTAAGATCGGCCAAGTTTGGCATCTCCCCAACCGATGATGCAATATATGGTAGATCTTGTTCATTTATGTTACATCCCCATAATTCGAGTGATTTCAGGTGAACCATCCACTGCAAACTAGCCGCCCACGTTCCTGCATTACTGCCCAAGTCATAATTGCCTGAAAGGTTAAGATCGGCCAAGTTTGGCATCTCCCCAACCGATGATGCAATATATGGTATATCTTGTTCATTTATTTTACATTCCCATAATTCGAGTGATTTCAGGTGAACCATCCACTGCAAACTACCCGCCCACGTTCCTGCATTACCGCCCAAGTCATAATTGCCTGAAAGGTTAAGATCGGCCAAGTTTGGCATCTCCCCGACGGATGATGCAATATATGATAGATCTTGTTCATTCATTTTACATTTCCATAATTTGAGTGATTTCAGGTAAACCATCGACTTTAAACTAGCTGCCCACGTTTCCGCATTACCGCCCAAGTCCTCATTGAACGAAAGGTGAAGATCGGCTAAGTTTGGTATTTGACTCAATGCTGCAGAGAGATGTTCAATGTCACTGCTTTGCAGTGAGGAATATCTTATATTTAACTCCTTAAGCTCCGTCATGTTTCGTAAGGGTGTGGTCCAGATACATGCAGAACCACCCAGACTATCATTGTGATCAAGGGTCAAACTGACTAAATCTCTCCGATTACTGAATGACTGTAATATATCCGCCATTTCTTCGACGGTTAGTAAGAATCTCTCAATGTGAAGTTGTATGCCATTATTGCATGGCTGAAAATACAACTCCTCAGGCCAACTACAAACCTCACAATCCACCAGATTCCGCATGCGACTTACTGATTCAGCGATACATTTCACATCGCGACTCTTAATGCCACAACCACTCATGTCAAGCTTCCTGAGGTGAATCATCGACTGCAAACTAGCCGCCCACGTTTCTACCTGTGTACCCAAGGACATATTGTCTGAGAGGTCAAGGTCTGCTACATTCACCATCTCTCCAACAGATGAGCAAATATCTACCAGATTATGCGGGATTAACTTACACCCCTGAAAACAGAGTTTTTGAAGATTTTTCATTGCAGTCAGACCTCGCGCTACGACTTCAATCGACCTTGACAAGTCAACCCCAAAAAATATAACTTGACGTACTTGAGCGAGATAATCTACTCCCGAGGGCTCTGTGTGCTCGGCAACATGCTGCAGCAACCACACAAGCAAGTTCAATGAGTCGTTGCTATAGTTATATATGCACTTATATTTAGTGATAAAAGACTCAATGAAATCTACTGAAAACAAACCTTTTGACTGACTTTCAAAGTAACAATGTAAGGCCAATTCCTGCAGATTCTTCTCGTGCAGCCACCGCAATATATGCGTTGCGCATTTTTGATTGTGGCCGCAGCAGAAGCGCAATATGTACTCAAATTCCACAGGATCGTCAAGTTTATCAAGAATCTCCTGAAATTCGCCACCGCCTTTGCTTATAAGACTCTGACAGTACATAGCTGCGCAATACTCTTGAAGTGTCTTATGAATGAACTGCACGTTATTGTCCGTGCCGCGCCACTTAATGACCCTTTGGCTAGTGAGAATACCCGCTTGTATTGCTTTATCAAGTGCACTCTTCTCAAACTCTCCCTCTTGAAATGAAAGCCTTTGCTCTGGGGAAACAAGCCCTTCTAAAGCAACTTTGCCAATTGAAATCACCACTTCCGATATTGCTTCTTCTGATAATTCAGGCTTTTTTCTTCGAAATATGTATCTAATTGCCTCATTGAACAATATTGATAGAGTATTGGGTAGTGTTCCCTCTTCCCTCCACAGCAAGCACATTAGCAGGAGTAGCATGGGACTCCTTGCCAAATCAGACAGGACCTTCGATGACTGTATCATATCAAGAAGTCCCTCAGCTACATCAAGCTTTGCTTGGAAAAACTTTGTCACATACTGCCCAATATCTTTCCTCCTAAATCCCAAAACCTTCACATGGGTAAAAGGTTTCTCAATGAGTGATCTGCTTTTCAATTTAACAAAGTGAGAGGGGCGTGTTGTTACAACTACAAAACATTTTTTGCCATATTTTCGATTGAGCATTCTTAGAATGGAACCAAATTTCTCTGGTTCGAGATTAGTTGTGCCGAATTCATCAAAACCATCTATCAGAATGAGCACTCTACTACCATTATCTTTGATGAATGCTTCCAAGCCACCCTTTTCTACTGCTGTATCATCCGCTAAAAGTTGAGAAAACACTGACTCAACAAGATCCGACGTTTGTTTGAGAGCGGACATTTTCAAGACAAACAAAAGTGAAAACTGTCCGAGTGCAACACCTGTAGCCCAGTCGTACGCAATTTTGTCAATAATGGTTGACTTCCCCATCCCAGCTGACCCACACAAAATGGCGCGTTTAATCACATTCCCGTCTGTAGTTTTAACGAGGAAAATGTCTCCATACTCTTTAACATCGCCCTGTATGTCATCCTGGTCACCCTTTTCTAATTGCAACTCTGTATATATATCCCTAATATGTTTCATGTCGTCATCGACCCAGGGTATTAACTGGACGTAACTACCTGTTGTAGTATACCGGTCTTTTAATTCACTCCTGCACTGATCAGCAGCATCACTCGGACTGGATTGCGCTCTTCCCGTGTCGGCTGTTGAAAGAAAAGAGGCAATGACATTACTCGTGTATCTTAAAACACCGGCGTAAAAATTGTTAGTGGCACAATTGGCGTCTCCGTCACTTTTTGCAGCCTAATATTTAAAGATGTCCTATTTGCCAGTAAAACCCCATATAATAGACTTTATTTTCAAAATGTCTTTTTTTCTTGCAATAAAAACAGAAGTTTTGAAATCGGAAAAAAAGGATCCCACGTCCATCTAAAAATTGATTAAGTGTCGATAAGGTAGAGACCGGGAACAAGTCTACTTGCAAGAACTCAGAATAACAGCCTTTTTTTGGAGGATTGCAGCTGCCCGAATGGACATAAAGTAGTTTCCTTAGTGGAGTGGCGTAGAATTGGGGGGGGGGGGTATTACTCCCCCTTAAAAGTTTTTCAAGAATTTGCTTTTTATGATTTGTTTTTTATATTTAACTTCCAATAAACGTGGCAATCGTGCCACCATGAGGAGCGCCAGAACAGAGACCCAACAGGACCATGGTGTCTATAGCCCCCCCCCCCATCCCCTCTTTCTCTTTTTTTCGGAGGGCGGATGAGGAAAAGAACAATGCGCCCTTTTTGTACGTCTACAACGCTCCCCCAATCAAATGTCCTTGCTACGCAGCTGTTTTGTCTTCAATTATAGCATTTTTTAAAATTTATCTGTAGCATTTTAGTTGAATATTCGGTGGTAGAAAAAGACAACATTTTGTTGGGCACGGACAGTACATCTTTAAAACAATTTTTGACTATGATAGAGAGGTGAAGGCAGTGGAAATAGCAAGTGAGAGAAAGATACGACATATTGGACTCTGTGTATAATAATTTACCTTGAATGCTTTCTGGCATGGTCACATTTTGAGTGATGTTCAAAGTCGGTTGAAGAACAGGACCCAAGAAGGTCGGATTATTTGTGCCGCCAATATGCATGGAATCCACTGACACGTGCTGCACAGGTCCTTGTCTGAGTACAGCAGGTGACAGGGATGAAGTTTCTAGTTGGAGTCCTACAGGTGCGGTATCTTGAGCTGAGCTTGGACCCTGCATTATCTGTCGGTCCTGTGATGTCGTTTCTCTGGCCACTGACTCTTGTATCTCTGAAGGATTTCTTGGTGTAACACCCACCTGCCCATGACCTTGTTTCTGGTGTGTTAACCTTTTTAGGCCATGATCCTGGGATGATTGCATCCTCTCTTTTTGAATATTTGGTTCTGTGCCGTCTGCCTCTTGCTGGTTTTGTCTCTGTCTCTCAGATGATGAAGACCCTTTCTGATGGCGTTGTTCTTTAGCGCCTCCCACTTGAACCCCTGTTTGAGGTTTGTCTTCGTCACTAACTTCCTCCTGACTCGGTCTTTGGTCCTTTGATGATGCAGTCCCTTTCTGCTTGATATGTTCTTTAGCCACTCCCACTAAAACATCTTTTTGAAGTTTGTCTCGGTGACCAACGTCCTCCTGCCTCGAAATATGTCCTTCAGATGATGTAGTCACTTTTTGCTTTTTCCGCTCTTCGTGAAATCCTGCCCTTTGGTTGTCTGCCTGCCTACTGTGTTCATCCCCTGCCTGCTCTTGTCCTGAATTTTGTTCTCTCGACTTTTTTTTCTTTGTTGGTAATAATGCACGAATAGACCTTTTAAGACGACTTTTTAATGAGGTTGATTGAGAAAATTTCCTTGAAACATCTGATAAATTCTGTTCTCCCACCCCTGCAACTTCATTGTCTTTTCCGAGTTTGTGTCGATGATGAACTTCCTCCTGACTCGGTCTCTGTTCCTCATCAGATGGTTTAATCTGTTTCTGTCTGCCCTGTTCTTCAAGAACTCCTTGTTCATGTTTCTGAAGTTGGTCTTGTTTCTCGTGTCCCAATCTCCGTCCCTCAGATGATACAGTCCCTTTCTGTTTGCCCTGCTCTTCAGCGTCTTTCACTTGTACCTCTGGTTGCAGTTTGTCTCGATGAGCAACGTCTTCCCCTCTTGGTCTCTGTCCCTCAGATGTTGCAGTCTTTTTATGTTTGCTTTGTTCTATATTCCCTCCCACTTCAACTTCTGGCTGAGGTTCGTCTCCATAACCATCTTCCCCCCTGTCCCGGTCTTTGTCTCTCAGATGAAGGAGTTCCTTTCTGCTTGTTCCACTCGTTATCCCCTCCAACTTGTACCGATGACTTGGGTTGAACCATTTCCTCCTGTCTCAACAGTCCCTCCGGTGATGTGCTCTCTTCTTTACTGCGCTGTACTTTAGCCCCTCCCATTTGAACCTCTGGTTTAGATTTGTCACTTTGTCCACGTACCTCCTGTTTCGTCTTTTGTTGCTCATCTGATGGAATCATTAAGGCCAAATCAGCATGCCCGATTGAGTTTAACGCATCTCTCAAACTCTGAAATCCTTCCTCGCGATTTGTTTGCTTTCTCCACCAAGAAAGCAGCATCTGAAGGCTTCTTTCTTTGTTGTCGTGAAAAGTGGTTTGGATTTCCTTGATTTTTGTTTCTGAGAATTCCATCAATTCTGCCAATTGTTTCCAGGATGATTCAGTTTTGGAAGCCAAGTCCCGGAAGATCTGTTCATCAAGAGGGTGTTTATCTGCAACAAAAAATGAAGCCTGTTTGTGAGTAGAGTGTGTTAGGCTGCTTTTTTGGATTAAATATTAATTCATAAATACAAAGGATGTAAAGGAACTTCAGACATTACTAAATAATTAATATCATAATAAACACTTACTTAATGATTTGATTTCGCGCTGAGGCTTATATTTCTGTCAGTCTTTATTGAACTATTTAATTTAGCGGGGAGGTGAGGAAATGATGGATTTTCTTAACTACAAATTCATTCCAGTGAAATTATAGCAGAGGACGCAGTCCATCAGATTCACCTGTATTGCACTTTCACAAACTAAACAACGCTCGATCGAGTGCACATAATTACAAGGAGAGTTTCCAAAAAGTTTTTAGAGCATTCATTTCGGTGACACAAATTACTGAGCAAGGCACGAATTTAGTAATGCCCTGTCTGATTCTCTGATTATGCAACACAGAAGCTATCTTTATTCAAAGTTACCTTTGGCATAAACACATCTTGTAAGGGAATGATTCCCATAATCATTTACCTTTTGGTCCACCGCCCAGTAGGCCATCAGTACACAGACGGACTGAAATGTTCTCGTCCTGATGAATTCCACAGTCGTGAAGTGTCAGCAAATTACAGAGCTGAAAAAAGTAAGATCATAAAATAATGCACATTCTTTGGAAAGAAGGTTTTCAAAATTACAGTTTCATAATTAATTAAACAAAACACGAGTCACACCACTTACGAAAAATGTAATTTTTACGTTGTTGTTTTTTGTAGTGAGTCTAAATCGGTGGGGCTAAAATAATCATGTAATTGCTGCGCGTTTCTTGAACCGAAGGGCGAAAACACCATTGTTCTGACATCAGAAGCATGATTATACACTCATTTCATTTTGAATCACCAAAGGTTGCCACTAAAACCAACAATACACGGCCTTCAATGCGATGGAAAATGTATATGTACACGAAGTTTACAACATGTTTCACTTTGTAAAAATATGGAGCCATCATTACCTCGAAGTTACGAAAGTTTCTCCTGATGTAAAGTCGCTGTTTTTGAGGATGCACACCAATTTTCTCGCTTATTATCACTTTTAAGAGCAAGACAGATGTCTCTGGATCCACTCTCATACAAAGTATCGTGGGTTTCTGTAAGATGTGAATCCGTATGAAGACTTGCACATATCTGCGACTGCAGAAAAAAAGGTTCTGCATGGTAAGGCTGTTTAATTGTTTGAATTGACAAATTAAAAGAATAAAGGTAAAGACCATCAACAATTACTGTAACCATTCTCTGCACTTTTATGTTAGTGAGGCAATTTTGTTTTACAAGACAATTGAGTTATCTAAAAGAAAAAAAATGATAACAAAATAAAACAAGACATTTGATGCTGGGTAATTCTTCAAACACAAGGTGCAGAACGAATACCAGCATTTAATCGTGTTTTACCTGATAAGCTGAGGTTTGTCTTGATCACACACTTGTTCCTTTTTCAGTTTCTCTTCCTCGGTTGATGCCGCTTCATTTTGTTTGCTCTCCTCGTCAACTCCTGCATCTTGACGCCTTTCTGGCTCGGGTCCAGCTGCTTCGTCTCTAGATTCGCTCGTTACTGATGTAAACAGAAAAAACAGGGTTCATACAATTGTTTACAAATGGCTTTTTTCACTGATTTTGCTTTGTACATTTTTATTTTGTTCAAACAATTCACAAAGCAGCTTTTTAATAGCTTTTTGGCTGTAAAAAAAGAGCATGTGGTACCTCATTAATTCTTTTCTGTGGCCTGAAAAACACAGCGTAAGTCTAGCTTTCACTTTTAGCTCACCCGGTACATTTTTGGCCAAATCAGTCAACCCGATGGCCTCCAATGCTCGTCTCAGCTTCTGAGCTGCTTCGTTGCGATCTGTCGTCTTTTCCCACCAAGTGAGTAGCATGTGACGGCTCTCTTCAGTGCTGCCTTCGTTGGTGGTTTGGATGTCTGCAATTTCCGCTTCTTCAAATCCTAAGTGTTTGGCAAGTTCCTTCCACGATGATTCAATTTTCGGGGACAAGCCCTTGAGGTACTCATCGTCAATGACGGCCTTGTCTGCCAATAGAATTTCAAAGTGTGCCTTCAGTGAAACATTTTCTTTTGCGTCCACAGGCGTACCTGGTATCAACGTATAGCAGTAAGCTTATATTATTAACTACAGCCGCAACAAAAGTAGACCGTTGTTTTTTTTTATGAACAGTTCAACTAAAGATAGCAAAAACTCCCTAGGAGGTAGTCTGTTCACTTGAACAAATTAATTTGTTTCCCCAACTTGGTCTTTTACCTTTTGGTACCTCGTCGTTTTTCACATGTTCTTCTTCGGTTGATGCCATCCCATTTTGTTTGCTCTCCTCGTCAACTCTTGCATCTTGACGCTTTTCTGGCTCGGGTCCGGCTGCTTCGTCACTCGATTCGCTCGTTACTGATGTAAACAGAAAAACAGAGTGTATCATAATTGTACTGTTTACCAATTTTTTTAAACTATCTTGACTGTTTTGTTTTACAATCAATGAGGCCGTTCTTAATTGCCCAGACCTATTTATTTGTTTAAAGAGCTCTGTGTGAGAGTAGGGTACCATACCAATAGTTTTTGTCCTAAAAAAACAGCGTCTCAATTTGAGTCCAGTCGGAAATCACTTCTAAATATTAGAAAATGCTTGTTTACATTAATTTAGCTCACCCGGTACATTTTGGGCCAAATCAGTCAATCCGATGGCCTCCAATGCTCGTCTCAGCTTCTGAGCTGCTTCGTCGCGATCTGTCGTCTTTTCCCACCACGTGAGTAGCATGTGACGGCTCTCTTCAGTGCTGCCTTCGTTGGTGGTTTGGATGTCCGCAATTTCCGCTTCTTCATATCCTAGGTGTTTGGCAAGTTCCTTCCACGACGATTCGATTTTCGATGACAAGTCCTTGAGGTACTCATCATCAATGTTAGCTTTGTCTGCCAAAAACATTACCTTTTAACTTCTGTGAAACATTTTTACTTATAACTTACAACTTATTAACTTATTAACATCAGCTACAACAAAAAACAACTCTTGTTCTTCATTAATAGTTAACATTCAGATTGTTTATTTATTTGAACATTTATTTGTAAACCTCTATCATTTACCTTTTGTGTCTTCTATTGGCAGCCGGAGAGAGATGATTTCATTCTTGTCGACACCATTCTCCTCAAGTGTGAGCAAGTCACACAGCTAACAAAATGGATAATGTAAGAAAGTAAATTGCATAATCAGGACAAACAGGGACGATAAGATGTTAATCATTCAAACTTCCAGCAAATTACGTTCGTTGAAGCCTTTCATAGTGGGAAGGGAGGGGTTGTGATTTTTTGAAAATAGTGTTTAAAACATGTAAATAATTTGATATCTTGCATTCTAGAAACATTACCCTTTCTAAAATACCGCAATGCGAAAATCTAGGTGTTGATATTTCAAAATGAACAACTTAACCGTACCGGTATTATTAATGAAAGTATTCCTACCTGGAAGATTTCCCTGATGTATAGACGCTGATGTCGTGCCTCCACACCGATCCTCTTCTGGATTGTTTCTTTGAGAGATGAGACGAATGTCTCAGGGTTGAGTTCGAAATACAGTGTCTTTGATTGATGTGAGGAGGGAGTCCGGACAAAGACCTGCAGTTTCTGTTTCTGTTTGGTATTACTGTAAAAACAGAGAGAAAATCTGTTTAGTTTTAGAAATGCATTACTCTAAAATAGAACGGAATCTGTGAACAATTTATTATGAAACTATAGTCAAAGTCACATCCACTGTCATGAGTCTAAGAACAGTATTGCACAAGTTCACTCCAGTAGCTGGAAAGCGTCAAAAATTTCAACTAATCCTTCGATATTAAGTTACAATTATGACCCTAATTTGAAATGAATAACTGTCATTACTGTTTACCTCTGACTTTGATGTGTCTGTTTTGATTGTCTTCGGATCCATCGTTTCGATAGTCTCCTTTTTCTAAGAAAAACCCGACTGGCGTTTACCACAGTAATCGTCGATAGTTCAGTAGTTTCTAGAAATGGTTGGCGTGGCGAGCAAAGGAGAATACCTCCTTTTTGCTCAAGTTTGTACGTTAAACTGACCACAACAACTGCGAGGTCACATTTGTGTGGCTGAAGTTTTCTTCCAGGAAGATGTTTTTAGAAAACAAAAGCTCTTTCTTCAAAGGTTTACTTTTTGGTTTTCTCGTAATAAGAAGGCGGGTTGTCTGTACAGAATCACAGAGAAAAGCGCCCTCTTCCTGAATCCAAATCCTGAATAGTCCTTCGCAGCATTTTGGTATTTGTCGAGTTGAAGGAAGGTGTGAAGTTCACTCGCAGAGAGGAAAACTAGGTAGAAGTTGTCTATGTGCTGGCATTCAATGCCCTACTGCGATGGATTGTATGTAAATCAGCTATACGCCCCTCTAAGTAAACACAATAGATAATAATAACTGTACTCGAGATACGCATAACTATTTTCGTTTTGGTAATGAACCCTCGCAAGGTAACACAGACTACGTCTGACCTGGTCTTGTTTCAATTGGTTTGTACATGATGAGGCGGGACACCAGATCTTCGTGTGTAAAACAAATAGAAATAGCAAACAGGTTCACAGTGAATACATATATCTTACTTGCTTAAAGATTGTATTTTTTATTTTTTTTTATTTTATTTACTATGGATGTCTGTATATGTGAAGTTTTTACATTTGTGCTTTGTGGGGGTTTTAAAATAGGCGTAAAAAAGGCCATGAACTTTTCCACAATGGGATAATAAATTTGATTGTATTGTATTGAAGCTAAACAAGGGCCTGTACGGAGACGGATTCCCCTAGGTAAGGGACCTCCAACTCTCCCGGAGTCAAAACAGAACCGAAGCCGTGCACTGCAAACCCACTTTTATTTGGTTTTATCTAGCCTGTGGCATCAGACTTTGTTAACATTCGCATAAACGACGTAAACACTTCAGTTGTGGACCTTTGATACATGGCGTGATATTTTAGATAACAGTCAGTAAGGTTTTGGGACAGTTTAATTTTGGAGTAAAATATTTAAGACTCTCAGCTTACGGATGCATGAGAGCAGAAAATCTTTCCATTATATAAAGCATCTCCAAAAGTTGCTTTTCCCGTGCTATTTTGGTACTCCATCCCGAATTTTGTTTTCATTGCTTGCTCTTTATTAGCAATACAGAAGTTTGAAGTTGAAGGCATTGCATATAGCGCATCGAAAAAAATGACATTTTGTTGTGGAATAATTACCAAATGTTGACAATTCAGCCGCGTTTCTTTTCTGATTTTTGTTCAAGTGACTTGGTGACGTTCAAAAGAGAAAATAAGGTTTCTCTTAAAAATGCACAAGAGCAGGGACCACAATTGTGTATTTTAATTATAAAATTAATAGCATGACCCCTTTAACTCTTAACTCGTGATGCGCATAATTATTTTTGTTTTGGTATTAAATGCTCCGTGGCAAGGTAGCACAGACTACACCTGACCTGGTCTTGTTTCAACTGGTTTGCACATGATGAGGCGGATGTTACTTCTGCTTTGACTACATAATCATTTTAGCCTTTCTAATGCCACAAGCGAGTGGATAGCCTCCAAACTTTGGCTTCCTGTTATTCGATTTTGCTAAAGCAAAACCAGTGCATACTGACCCTGATTCCCGTTAGTCAGGGGCTTCGAACTCTAACGAAGCTCAAACGGAACGGGAGCCCAGCACGTGAAACCCGCCTATATTTGACTGTATCTAGCCATCAGCATCAGATTATGTAAACATTCGCATAAACACCGTAAACACTTCAGTTTTTGGACCTTGGAAACATGGCGTGATTTTAGATAATAGGCTCAAGTCAGTGAGCTTGTAGGGTCCCATTTATATTTCTGGGTTCAATCTTTCAAACTCTCAGGTTTTCAGTAGCATGCACTCATGGCATGAAATGATTCCAACATGCAGCCTCACAAACCTTTATTTTGTTGGGTAAATTTTGTGAAACAATGAATGGTTCAACGCCTTTTTGTTTAAAGTCACTCTATTTTCGAGCTTCACGGCGAATATTTTTAATTTTTTTTGTATAGCAAAATAAGATGTGTTCACTTCGCATAACGCATCTAACAATTTAAGAAAATCGTGTTTTAGCATGAAACAGTCAGTTACCGAATTGCGAACTATATCCGGCCTGACCACACACAAAAAAACACAAGCCCCCCGCAGCTCTGTCAAAAAAAAAAAAATCCGATACAAATTTCTAAAAAATAAGTCGAACTCCCTCCCCCCCCCCCTCCGCTGTGACACCCCAAAAAAGGTATACTGGTATAATGTTTGCCTGTTGAAAATACGGTACCCCATTCTGTAATCTAGTGTTAAAAATCATCGAATTTGAACAGTGCCCCCCTATTGAATTATGGTACAAGCCCCCAGTTTTTGATTTTACGGAGGCCAAGTTTCCTGATGAAAATACTCCCCCCCCCCCTGCGAAAATTCCTGGATCCGCTCGTGGACGCCCACATTGAACTCAAACGAATGCTTTTAGGATATAATATAATTGTTTTGGGTTAAAAACAAGAGCAACTGGTGCATATTTATGCACCCATCACGCGTGGTGTTTGAAAGCTAAGTGTCGCGGACAAGGTGGGAATCTGCGCAAAGTAGGAATTCATATTTTGTCCGGATGTGGGAATTCCAATACTGCCCGGCAATGTAGGAATGCATCCAAAACTTACACATTGACGATTGGACGAAGTTTTCAATTTACTTTGATGATTGTCATGCGAACATTTACGCAGAAGCATATTGTGCCCGTGCCAAACAGCCAAACTGCCCATTGTTAATATTTGCACGGCTACTGACCCTGGTCAAAGTTGGAATTTGCAAATTTGATGTACTTTTCATTAGATAAGGTGTGTTGAAGTGACCCACTGATAATATTCTCACATATTGTGCTATTACCGAACCTGGGAAAAGTGGGAATTTCTTGAAATTTTGATTTAATTTGCCGTAAAAAAGGGGTAATAAAATTACCCATAATCAATATTCCTACATCGCACTGCTACTGAACCTGGGCAAAGTGGGAATTTACGTCAATTTTGAAAGTACTTGTACATATCAAAATCGCTTTTATGAGAGTTTTAATAGTAAAAATATTCCAATGTGATTACAGTTAATTGTTGTTTATTACAAGGCATTACCTCCTCCTCTGATAAAAAAAATTCATCTATTTTTGAGCTGATCATACACATATCTTTTTTTTATCATGAGATTCTTCAGGAACTCTTTACTCGACTTATCGAATACTCGACCCGAATTGTACGGTACAAACGTGTGTAGATGTATTAAGCTTTGCTTTGAATCTTTAAAAAAATATCATCTTTAGCAATACTAAAACCGAAAATATACATTATACATGTACAAATCATTATCTTTACAAATGATATTTAATGGACACAGTTTAAATCCACGAATTTTGTACGGGTTGTGATCGATGATATGTTCACTTTGCCCTCTGAACACTTTAGTGTGGCTATACTCCAATCTTATTTGTTGGCCTCGAACCTAAAATTCCTTACAAACTCATCCTAAACAGAACACACTTTATTTAATTTTCTTGAAGTACTTGAACTTTAGGAAAGCAATCAAAACCAATTTCCTTTATTTATTTCTAAAGTGATTGAAATGGTCTTTAATTGGTTAATAGTCCTCGATCAGCAAATCAAGTTCTCAAATTAAGAACTTCCTTTACTCATTATGTTAAGGACTCCAAAACGTGGATTAGTCTTCTATCTTTCCGTTAACCGATATTTTCATGTAGCACTATTCAGTCTAATTACTCATATTATTGTCGTATATAAACAAAGATTTAAACAAACTATCACTGTTGGTAAAATTAAGATTATATATTCATGTGTGATGTCTTTCGATGAATGGTATCAAATAATATGAAAAGGAAGAGAAATTGCGAGACATTAAGTGATAAAACTGCTCAATATCTGTTTAGGCAAAAAAAAAGTCTCCGGTTTCTGGTATGGAGCTTGCCCAAAAAGTGGTGCGGCGACGCGGCTTTTTTTTTACCGGGTTTTTGGGGGGGCTTCAAATGTCGGCTGATGACTGCAAATGGTGCCCGACTAAACTTTGTGCAAATATATGGGAGTCCAGAGAGGCCTCGTAAAGCTTATTCTCGATCGTAACTCCATCTAAAAACACGTTAAAATTGTGCAGCACCATGATTCCAGTCAAACCAGTGAAAATTTGGCGGATTTGAGAAATCATCTTTCATTGAAAAAAAACCTTTTCATTTTGCCGACGCGCATGGCTACGGCGACGCGCGCGCATACCAGAAACCGGAGACTTATTTTGTTTGGCCTTATGGACAGTAACTGACTTTTACTGTTAACGCCTTCTGCTGGGAGTGACGCACAGCAGTTTGTCCAGATTAACAGTAAACGTTTGGACGTTTGTTGCCCAGCATTATACTACATCACGTCATGATGAAATGGTGCGTTTAGTGTGAAACTGTGGACACTTTAACATTCAGCTCTGACAGAACATGTGTGTATAGACTATTGCTGTTATATCAAATTGTATTTTGATTGGAAATATTTTGATTTATATCGTGCTCAATAAAAAGATTTGAAAATAAAACACGATGCGAGCGTAGAAGATGAGCATTTTGGTATAATGTATTTCCGATAAGAAGGAGGAGAGGCATCGGGTGCCTGAAATATATACTGGTCAAGTACCAGTGGAGATTCAGAGAAATTGACGGGGGGAGGGGGTCCGGGTACACAGTGGCGTAAATCTGTGCCGGCGAGTGGGGGGATGATGGATAACAAAAATCCAAAATTGCCCGGCCCCGGAATTTCGAAAAGCTGCACAACACATTACACTAGGGAGCGCTCTTCATGATATCGTGTATATCAACATGTATACTCGTGCTTACATCAAAACAGCGCATTTTAAAAGCTTTTGTACTTTGTTTCTCATCTTTTCAGTGTTATTGAATATATTTGGGTTGTTGGGATGTTCGAAAAATACCTCACAATCCGATTTTGTTTTCCCATCACGAAAAAGTGTGGGGGAGGATGATTCAATAGCCCATTCCCCTGGTCTAACTTGTGGGGGAGATATATACCCCCATCCCCCCTGGACTTACGCCCCTGCGGGTTCATCATGACCCAGCTGTGCAGCATTACGTTGTCTAGGTATACTGGCGTTCGATGCCCCACAGCGACGGATTGTATGTAAATCAGCTATACGCCCCTTTAAATAAACACACTTAACTCTAACTCGTGATGCGAATAATTATTTTGGTTTTGGTATTTAAGGAACCCTGGCAAGGTAGCACAGACTACACCTGACCTGGCATTGTTTCGACAGGTTTGTACACGAAGAGGCAGGACACAAGATCATGGGTTTATCTTGAGGGGCCTTCCAAACCATGGATTCGTCTCCAGCTGCGGCTTCGTCTCTGACTTGAGGGTCATTCTTGTAGTTTTTAATGTCAACAGCAAATGGATATATTCCTTAATTTTTTGCTTCGTATTGAGTGATTTAATGTTGCTGAAGCAGAACAAGGGCCTGGATTGAGCCAGATTTTCCCAAACCAGGGGCCTCAAACTCCTCTGAAGCCAAAGTGGAAAAGAAGCCGTGCACTGAAAAACACTCTCATATTTAGCTTTATCTATCCATTATCAGACTTAGTAAATATTCGCTTAAACGCCGTAAACACTTCAGTTTTGGGACTTTGGAAACACTGCGCGATTTTGGATAATAGGCCCTAGTCTGTGAACTTTTCGAGGCCCATTTTCATTTCTTAGTACAATCTTTGAAACGTTCAAGTCATCGGTATGCCCTTAGAACACAGAAAATTATTTCGAAATGCAGCCTTGAAAACGTTTTATCGACGGGTAAATTTTGTGCAACAATGATTGGTTGAACACCTTTTTGCAAAGTTGCTCTCTCGTGCTATTTTTTGAGTTTCGCCATGAATTTGTTTTGTTTTGTTTTTTCATTGCTATTTTTTAGCAATATAAAATGTCTTCACTAAACACATAACTCATCGAACGAAACATTTCGAGTTTTTGGTATGTATAAAAATACTGACCAAATTTCGACCACAAAAATAGAGCAGCTACGCCTAAAATAGAAATAAAAAACGGTTGCTCTTAAAATAAATCAAATTCATTCGGGAAAAAAATAAGTCCAGTGGTATGGGGTTTGACAGCTATATAGGTGATACGTTTTCCCGGCTATTCTAAAAGATTGTTCATTCAAATTCACCAACTCTATCATTTAATTTCGTCCACGAAAAAACACACGCTTTTAATAAAACCAATTTAGTCATTTACCATTCAATTTTAAAGTTTGGTCACCCACTTGAGTCGCCTGGTCGAGAATATTCGTCAAATTCATCTAAGCTGTTGCCGAATGGCAGCATTCAGAGAGCAAATTTGTCTGATAGAAATCAATTCATTTGACTTCTGAATAACAACGTTTGGCCTAGACGAGACGAAATCGAATACTCCGGGACAAACACGTGTGCTAATTGTTTGAATTTGCTTCAACTGACTTTGGAATTGTCTAACAAAAGACAATATTAAACATTGGAAGTGCACTGACTCGATGTTGATGTGGACTGAATTACATAAAGGAATTCCTTTGCTCACATTTTCACAAATGCTTGCTTATTGGCGATTCAAATTCCAGAACTGACAGAACGAATTTGAGTGTCCCAATGTGACATTTTAATTTGAATGCATTATTTTTGAAATTGAAAAGTTGAAAAGTGAAATCGCATACCTTAAGATTTAAATTGAACGATCTATTTAGTTAACTGATGTTGATATAAACGTGAGTCCAAACTCGTGCGAAAAAAAGGTGATTCGTCATCAATGTTTAGCTGCCAAGTCTGTTAAGTCGACCGGGAAAATTTACGAACCCACCCTTCCTAGTCTAGAGAACATACTCCCCTTTATTTTATTCTCTGAAAATACTCGAACGTTAGGAAAGCAATCAGTACCAAGTTTCTTTATTTATGGCTAAGATGATTAAAATGGTCTCCTTCGGTAAATATCTGAAGAATTTTTAACAGTATAAACATACTGATATTCGAAAATTAGAACCTTCTGAACGTTTCATTTTGTTTTGGTCCTTACAGATATTTCCTCAAATATGATTTTTAAACGTTCCATGAAGCACATTACTCAAAATGATTGCCGCGTTCAACACGGACTAAAACAATTCAAGCAAGTTATGTTTCATGTTTCTCCAAGTGACCCTACCTAAGAAATTGCTACATTTTCCAAGGTAAATATATTGCTATTGAGTGGGAAATAAATTAAATTTAAACCTGGATCAGATTTCTTGAGCAGATATCGAGCCGACAAGTAGGATAAGACTAGCTCAAGGAAAACTGGACAATATTGTAAATGATGACAACATGACTGAAAAGAGTTTTACTTTCACCGAGACAAACTGACCCTGGTTATTTTTTTAAAGAAAGAGATTAACACTGATGCATTTGATGTGGAATAATTTTGGTTTTTTGTTAAATGCAGAAGTTAAAAGAAAGAACGAAAGAAAGAAGAAAGCAAGACGATCTTTTAGGGGGAGGGGGCTGCCACGCCCAACTATTTATAGAATGCATTGAACCGTCTTAGAATGGTGCACTCGGCGTTTGTTTATGGTTTAAATCGAGGACACACACGTGCAAAATGATCGATGAATCGAGGACAGAAACCAAATCGAGGACGACCTCGATTAGAAAACGTGTACAAAACCAATTAGAGTTGTTGCGAAAAACAAAGGAAAAGTCATACAAAGGAAAAGGGGTGAGGAACAAAAGAAAATCCTCGATTTACACCATAAACAAACATGCTGGCACCTGTCAAGTTTTCCACTTGTGCAGCGTGTTTCATTTCAATGCACGCACTGACTTGCTTCTAGGACTCGCAGAATTATTCAGCATTGCCTGGAAAAGGATGGAATATTTGTTTTGAGTTTAAATTACTGAAAGATTTCGGACTGATGTTGACTTTCACTGGGATATTCCGAGGAGAGGGCAGCGGCCAATCAAATAAGTTGAAGCGGAAGAGAAATTGCAAAATCATTAATTGATAAAACTGCTCAACGATGTCCGTTTATGGACAGTCACTCTCTGTTACTGTTAACGCCTTCTGCTGGGAGTGACGCACAGCAGTTTGACCTGATTAACAGTAATGTATGTTGGGAATTAGTGCCCATCAAATGTCCCGATAGTTGGGTAATTATGCAGAAAAACGCACCACGCAAGCAGCACTGAGCAGTTTTAGATTGTAATTTTACAACAATAAAGGTACCGTACAATATAATGTATGCACAGAACGAACAAAATCATATTCTTGCTGAATGTTGTTGCCCAGCATCAGTTGGGCGGCGAGTATTCTGCATTAACAGCTGAGGAGGTTCGTGTATGGGATGCATAAGATGATAAATGTATAGGGCTGTCCACACTACCAGAACGGAATTAATACACAGTTAACCACGCGCATCTCCCCCATACTTCAGTGGAGGACCCTTAAGAGATTTCTGGGATGGAACTCCTTGCCTTCTGCCAAGAGCTACGCCAACTCCCACTGTCACCTAGATAGGCTCTTTCATGCTTCTCCTGCTTCTCATCGCCCCATACTTCCCTCAATAATCAATGGGTTCTGTGACCCCAAGATGTTGAAGTATGTAGCTAGAAGGGTGGCAGACATTAGAGAGATATCTTAAGACGAGGTGTTATGCTTAACGCTGTAGAACACTGAAAGGGTATACGATATCCGGTTTGATTTTGTGCTGTAATCCCACAGGCGAACCACTCAAAATAAATATATTCACATGTATTGTTTTGTAGAAAATCATTGCTGGCTCTCAAGGATTAGTGAACGAAGAAGGCAAAAGGAGTGAATATATTTTTACAAACAAAAAGTGTGTTTAGTGTTCACTAAATCAATATATCGGATGAGAACAAAGCCGAGATTAATATGTATATATTTTTATGAGTTCAAGAAAGAAATAGAACAAAACATCTCAAGAGAAAGAAGCCAAGTTTCATCACATTCAAAAAAGAAATAAAACAGAACATCAGAAGAGAAGGAGCCAAGTTGTATATAGGTCTTTGTATATATTGATGTATGAGTTCAAGAATGAAATGGAATTAGAAGAGAAAAATCAAAATTTTATGAATGTTGATTTATATAAGTTCAAGAAAGAAACAGACACTAGAAAATGGAAGGAGCCAACCAAATGAATATAAAAAAAAGTTGAACACAAATCTTGACATACAATGACCCACTTTGGGAAGGCATCACACAATCACCCCCCCCCCCCATCCGACCACTGTGACACACATCGCAAAAAAATAATGAGACGTTTCAAGCAGATTGATCTCTCATTGTCGGACCTACGCTGTTTTTCAAATGAGAGATGTATGAACATGTACAACACTGACGAGAGGTCTACAAGCAGACATTCCAAATTTCAATACATTGCTTTTAATTTTGCTTTTCAATTTCGTAAAAATATTGTAAATAATTGTAACTATCTTGGGAAATGAAGCATTAACTCCCATTGTATTTCCGAATGCTGGTCATTTCATGCATTGGTGGGACTGCCGAAGGCCAATCTCTTAAGAACTTAAATACTCGGTTTAGGAAGCTGGAGTTTTCTTTTAGGAACATCCTCTGCAAAGTCTCTTACCTTTCTTTTGCAGGTTTACTTCTTTTACTTCTTTACTTCGTTTGCGGGATGATGAAGTCCTTCTCTCATGGGAGTGGCAGGGAGACAATGGTTTCCTGTATGGAAGCACAGAAAGAAACGCCTCCTTCCTACGCCTGCTGACTTGAGTCTTCCTGCTGACGAGTTTGGTGTTGGAGTGGTCGTACACGACGGCTGTTGCCTTAATGTAGGCATTCAAATCCCGAATGGTCTTTTGCGGCATCTTGGTATTAACCGGGTTGACGGTGAAGAAATATGTGAAGATTCACTCACAGAAAGGAAAAGCCACCTAGAAGTTATCCACGTACTGGCATTCAATGCCCTCCTGCGATGGATTGTATGTAAATCAGCTACGCGGCCATTAGTAAACACAATTAACTGTTACCCTGGATGCGCATCGTTTCGGTAATGAACCCTGGTAAGGAAGCACGGACTACAAACGCTCTGGTCTTGTTTCAACTGTTTTGTAGATGACGAGGCGGGACACCAGATCATGAGTGTGTCTTCGGGGTTTGCCAAACCACGGATTCGTCCTCAGTTACGGCTTCGTCTCGGAATTGAGGATCATTCCTGGAGTTGTTCATGTCACAAAGAAATAGATATTCTGCAAACCTTTGCAAAGTAATATTCAATGTTGCTGAAGTAGAACAAGGGCCTGCACTGAGCCGGATATCCCTAAGTCAGGGTCTGAAACTCTCCCGAAGCCAAAACAGAACCGAAGCCGTGCACTGGAAACCCACTTATATTGGGCTTTATCTAAACAGTGGCATCAGACTTTGTAAACAATCGCATAAACGTCGTAAACACTTCAGGTTTTGGACTTTTGGAACATGGCGTGATTTGATAACCCCCCCCCCCATGAATAATATAGACATTGTAAGAACACACGTACGTATGCTGCTTGTACACGGACGACAACCAGTTATACAAGCATGACCAGAAACTATACTTACATATTGAAAAAAATTCTTATAGAGCCATTAATATATAGAACCTGAAGATGAAACAGCTTCATCACACCTGTCAGTCAGGTGGTTTCGGATGGTCACATTACCGGGGCATTTATCAAGATGCCACTGACACTGCCAGCAAGCATGTGGTATACAGAAGTAAACCTTTATACAGGAGTCAAAGCTCGCAAGTGCAATGTTATCAACTTGACACCGAAATTGATTTCAGAATAACACCGCTTCAATTCTTCTCTTAAAATAGTGAAATAGTGTATTCATTGTTGCAAAACTATTCCCCGAGGTCTTTTCCTCAACCTACACCCGTTCCCGACTTACAACGTTCACAGACGTTATTGTGCTCCGATGCTTAAAGGCACTTTCTTTCTGGCTTTTAGTCTGTCGTATGTTGTGTAATTGACTGTGATTTTGCAATAGAATTTGTCCCTGCTAAACTGTTTTATTCAATGTTGCAAGAACATTCTCTGTCATCTGTAATTGATTTCACCAACTGACGCTGTACAGCATGTATGCATTGGCCCTACGTATAAACTGTACGTGTAGGTTTATCGTTCTGAAGCACGGTGCCAACCATGGTCGTCGATCGGTGGGGAACGGGGGGATTGATGTCGTTCCCAAACGATTTTCGTCCCTGAATATAGTCTACATTGATTCTATAGCTCAGAACAGCTGATTTAATGACTCCAAACTCGAAAAAGATGTTTAAATAATGATATTGTGCTAAAACTTTGGCAGTCGTCAGAAATTGCCTCAGACCGCACCACAGGGCGCCTAGAATCCAGGGGCCGGCCCTTAAGCGGGCCCCGAACCCCGCGCGCCCGGTAGGCTTCGCACTCGCACAATTAGTACTGATCAAGATACACATGTATGTACCACCCCCACTTTGAGAAGCGAATGATGCCCTCGTGAATTTGCAGGCTGTTAGAGCTAGGACCTAAACCAGTTTTGTCTGGCTTGATTTGTACAGCCTCCCCCCCCCCCAACAAAAGGGTGTTCTGGATCCGTCCTTGTACCCCCACTCCAGGCCTAATCTATAGCCACAGATTTGTATTATGTGGGTTTTTTTAAACGGGGACATTTTCCGGTTCTTATTACATGATTTTCCTAGTGTATCCAACTTCAGGCGTTGATTACTCATAACATGGTTTTGGGGGTCATTCCTCATTTTGCCACATTAAGTCACAAATGTGCCCCTCAAGATGAAAATAAAGCTGCTCTCAAGCATACATGAAAGCATTATGATCGCGTTTAAAAATGATCTCCTCTCTTGTAATGCAAAAGTGCCCGACAAAAACACAAACACCCCTCGCGCATGAACACGATTGTGAACCTTCTCGAGCTGGAAAACTCTCCCTCGAAAACACGAATGACCCCTCTTGCAATAAAAATATTGTGCCCCTCTCAAAATGGAAAACTGGCCCGTAAAGAAATAATAGTGCTCCTTACGCTTTTAAAATGTAATGCAATTTTTTTTTTTAAAGCGTATATCAATGTTGGTAGTAAATTTTGTTCTGAATAACATGTGTTCCTTGCAATGTGAACGAAAATAGTTTCACAATTTTCTCCTCTTTGACGGAAGGTGCCTTTTTTTCTGAGCAATTGCCTCCTTTTGGTGATGCCCCCATTTTCAAAAACGTTCCTCCGCCGCCGATTGGCGTATTACATGTGCAGGTGTTAGTAAAAATTATACTCGCTTGTTAAGTACACAATACGACCCCAAGTTAGATCGTTCAGTCGCCAAAGGTTCATGGATTTGCTTTGTTTCATCTTAAAGGCCTTTTCATGACCGTAGACTTCAGTCAAGGCGTATGGCAACCCGGATAGGAAAAAACAAAGACCATGCGAGTGGCAGGCTCATTGGCTCCGTGCACTTTCATCAGGGGCGTAATTCGCGGGGTGGGGTGGCGTGGGGATTATATCCCCATACTTTTTGACCACGTGGATAGGCTATTGATTCATCCGCCACTGTTTTTTGTGGTGAAAAAAATGAGGATTTTGAGGTATTTTCCGAACGTCCGGGCAACTAAAATGTATTCAATAGCACTGGAGAGTGGAGAAACACTGTACAAAGCTTTTAAAAATGACTCATTCAAATGAGCCTTGTTTTGTCGACCGTAATTTGAAAAACTGACTCTCCATGACAAACTCTTGCTGGCGCTCTTCATTGTAAATCGCCCGAATATTAGAATGTTGGTCATCCCCTCCCCCACTCGCCAGCACAGATTTACACCACTGGCCGTCATTGCACTCGCGTGGTCACGATTTTAATCATGCCACTGGCTGACGTCAATGTGACATTGTATTATAATGGCATCGTTCCCTAGACCATGGAGCTATAAACACATGCTTAGATTTAGCGTTAGTACAAGAAAAGATGAATTTTCCCAAGCTAACTTAGTGAGCTGAATTAGAATCAGACAAACAAAATTCCCTCATAAAAATATGTAAAAGGGTCAGTAGTTTGATATAAATATAATGGAGTAGGGGAAACTTGCTAGAATTTCTCTCAATCATAGCGACATGTCAGTGCCGAACGAAAGACGTGCGACGCGAAACAATAATTGATGAGACAGAATAAGGACGAGCTTGGTAAGGTTAATTGCTCGTAGTGACTCTGAATAGTCAACTGCTCGGTACATAAGAATGATGGTAGAAAAGAGTTACGTAACAGCATTCATGTGTATAGCGCGATGATGATGCATCTTTCGTGCAGCTACGAAACGCAAAGTAACTCTCCCTGTGCGGAAATAAGGATTATGTTTTAAACGCAAAGAGAAAAGCACTTACTGAAACAGCCTAGTTGTTAAGCTGTCTGACAGCGGACATAGGGTAAGGGGTTCGAACCCGCTTGGTGTCATCTTTTGGTTTTCGATGCCCGCGGTTCTGTCATTTAAGAGTATTAATTTCCCGTCATCATTTACCAACAGCAGTTAGCTCGGTCGGTCGGTAAGCTGACTCACAAGTTGGGACTGTCTGCGAAGTCCAGGTTGGCGTCTGCATATAGGTACGGGGTTCTTTTGCTGACTCGGCAGCAAGGCTAAGGGTGCCACCTCGTTTCCTCCCTTTATGGTGCCTGACTTTTGAGTTACATGGATGGACAGGGAAGGAGGTGTGGTGGGCCGGGTACCGAGTCCCAGAAGAGTTCTATATGGAAGTCGGTAAGGGCCTCATTGAGTTAGGGTCATAAGTCCGACTCCTGAAGAATTGGCCATCGCCACATAACTTTTTTGTTTTATTTTCTTTCATTTCTATCGGAGGATAACAGCAAGAACGATTTATTTGTTATAGTGAGAACTTGTACTGTAATCGTTCGAATATATTTGTAAAATTGCTCGAAAATACAAAATTCAATCCAGCTACACGTATAATGTTTTTATTTCATTGTCGCAAAGCTGCATGTACATGCTCAGTACCTTTGCGCGTCCTTGGTTTTTTTTTTTGGGGGGGGGGGTTCTTTAAATCCTATAGTGGATTTGTTAAATATTTTTATATTTTTTATATGCACAGCTGTAGCTGTCAGCCCCGTATATGAAGCGACTTCGCGCGGCAGCTTGTGCCGACATAACAGATTGTACAATCTTTTGACATGGGTCTCAGAACCTGATTTTAGCTTCGCGGAGTTTTGAGCAGCGGTGTTTATTATTTATATTCTCCACTTTGTTCTTATTCCCTCTTCCTTTCCCCTTCCTTCTCCATTTTTCAGAACACTGGTGCCTAGGGCCTACGAAACACTTAATCTGGGCCTGCATTCAGCCATTTACTCAAACTATGCATTTTACCTTTCTGTCTTGAACATGACGCAGCCAAGCCCTGCCATAGTGGGAGTGCATATTCGCGGCTTCAATGGCATTTTGCGGACAGACTACATTGTACTAGTTTAAATCATGAAAAGCCTGGAATATTGGACATTACAAAATGTTGTCGTGGCGGGGGCCTCCTTTGCTGGAAGGCAGCCGGGTTTTTGTGTTTGTTTTCGTTTTCGGTCTATTGATGGCGCTATACTCACAGTAATCTTGGAAACAATATCACTGCGGGGTGACGACAGAAACGTGGGAAACACAAACACAAAAAACCTTTTGGGTGTATTGTTGAGTGGGCGCGGCACAATGTCGCATGTAAGGGGTCCCAGTGAGTGTACAATGATCACGTGCCTGGATTTCGACTGCTTAAGACCCGTTATTTGCCTCGTTGTAGCGCCCTCATTTGTCAAAGAGGCTCAGTGATCTACAATGTTGTATTTTACATTATGGCTTGAAGTTTGCAGCAGTGGACCAAATTTCAAAATCTCAGTCCATTAAATTCGTAAATATAGGCTCGAACGTATTTGCGCGCCGACGACGCTACGGCTCTATTCGGGATCAATAAGTCATGCGTACTTCGCGCGCGAACCAGTACCGTACGCACACATGGTGTCCCATCCGGTTTTTTCGCACAGTTTAATCAGTTCTCAGATAAACACCATTTCACCTTCGCTCGTACCCCCCGCTCCGCAAACAGGGCGCTGGTAAGGGCTGATGAGCTTCACCGAATCTTGTGAAGGAAGTATAGCTTGACCTTCGCATGCAGCTAGCGCGCTACGCATGATGGGCACCGGAAGCTAGTTAACTTTGTGTGACGCGTTCTACGTCACAGGTCACGCAAAATCTATCCAATGAAAGCTCAAATGACGTCAGCCTTTACCGTCGTCCTGTTTGCAGGGCGCGGGGTACGAGCGAACATTTCACCAGACCACTTTTTCCGGACTGGAGATGGCGCTATACATCCACATATGAAGGTTTACCGGAATCCATGGCTCGGAAGTTTTTTATTGGTGTGAGGACGTTGTGTCCCAATTTTTTTTAAGACAGGATATGTATCGATGGCTTTTTATTAACTGGTCTGTTGGGCACCCTCCATCTGTTGTTTTCCCTTTGACAGCCATTAAATCAATTACAAATGAGTTCAAATTGTTCTCCTTTCGTATTCAGGCCTTTATTTTCCAATTACTTATTTCAGACAAGTCTCAATGATTCACATAAAATTATATTACCAATAACAAATGCATCAAATCTCTTGTTTCCATCAGAGTAAAATTGTATTTAGTTTTTTTTTTCTCAATACTCTTCATTATGCATAAAGTCAACTCAAACTTCATTGAAAGAAAAATCTTCTCGAAATGCAAACAGCGCTAACTGGCAATTGTTGCACCTATGGAAAATTATATTCTTTTCAAATTGTTTACAGTGTTTTATTAAATTATTTTGAACAATAACTGAAAAATTCCGACTTTTTTTCATAAGCGAGTGTCCAAAAACCGTATTATTTGTATTGACATTAGGCTTATTTTCGCAGGAACATCAGGCAACTAAAGTCCACACTACACAAATAGTTGTTCATTATCAAGTATCACCAATTAGGTGTTTTAAGGCAAGGGGCTTTTAGCAAAAAGAATGCCCCATAAGACACCATTTAACATTAATAAAATGGTACCAAAATTAAGCTTGTCTAGCGGTGTTAATTAAGCATAACGTGAACATCCACCAATGGAAATGGTGGGTAGTGGCTACATTATACAGGTATACTGTCTATGCATGCGTACAGATTTGGTCTTTGAAGACCGGTCGCGCTTTGGACTAGGTTGCTTCTGGAGAAATTAATCCAATACACAATTTGAATGGTTTGTATATAAACACTTCAATTCATGAGAACCTTGTTTTTAACCAAAAATATACAGTTATGTTAAGCTCTTCTGATGCCACAATATCAGACCTACCAAGTCTCACGCGTTCGGCGTGTGTCACACGCCTCAGAGTCAATCACGGATCCTACACAAGGATAAACGACTATTCTGAGCTCTAGTACAAAATGCACTGAGCGGAGTTGCCTTAATTTGGTTAGACGCATGGTAACGGGCGTTACCCTTTGGAATGTTAATCGCGAATTTACCAGATGTGCCATTGTGTCGTTGTTTTGCATGACATCTAAAACGTAAATATCCATAAAACTGTAAGCAAATCTACTCCTTATGTAAGATATAATTGTTAAAAAAATTGTTAAAATATGAAATACTTCAGGATATAACAGATGGCATTGTGCAGTTTTTGTCGTCATAGATAAAGTATTTACCCGGTAAATAAGCGTCAAATTTCGTGAACACCGTTCACCCAAATTTCGTTTGGGGGTTATCATTGTCGATTCTGAAGAAAAAGCGTTTTCGAGATAATCGCAAAAGAAGTTTCTCATATTTTAAAACTGCAAAAAATACCACTTTGCAACAACTTTGTGCAGCAAGGAAATCATCAAACGATTCTACGAGAGTTGAATTTTTACATGAACCCAGTAATTAGACTCAATACATTAGTTACTTGGTAAAAATTAAGTTTTAAAGATATGTGGCTCTTCGTGAAAACGCAAATTCAGGTTTCTGACATATTGGCCCTTTCTGTTCAACGTGTATTTCCATAGGCGCGCGTGAGTACACGCGCGTAGCTGAAAATGTAACAAAGATATGTGGCTCTCATAGATATAGAATAAAAAGACTAGATCGGCAGCGCGTCCACACGCGCCCATTCACTGTGCGATAAATCTCCGCCATTTTTGTTGTCCCTCGTGGCCGCGCAACGAATTAACGTAAACTAATGGAGCTAAATGTATCTTTCCTCCAGCACGTGACCAAGCTCAACGCGCGCGAAGCCAGAAATGCGCACCGTGTATTTACGCGATGCGCCCACGCGTTAGCAATAATGGTGCACTTTTGTGCGCGTGAACGGCGTTGCGTTCGTCACGTTTTGCGCGCATTATTTGTATCTTTCCTCCAGCACGTGACCCTCCATGCAAGTCCGTGCGTCTGGACGAGCTGCCGATCTAGTCTTTTTATTCTATATCTATGGTGGCTCTTCGTGAAAACGCAAATTATCTAATTCGACCTACTTTTACGTATTTCCGTGCAATGGGTTAGTACGCGTTCAAAGGGCCAAAATGTATGTGGCTCTTCGTGAAAACGCAAAATGCATATATCGAGATTTCTGCCCCTTGCAACATTAATGAAACTTAGAAATTAATGATGTTTTGCTCACAGAAACATGTCAAAATGGTTAAGTACATTGTTTTAATGCGAAATATTGAAAAAAAATCAAAACCGAAAAAATTGTCATTTTTGACATAGGCCTATGTGGCTCTTCGTGAAAACGGTGACGATTTGATTCTATAGCTCAAAGTAGCTGATTCAATTACTCCAAACTCGAAAATTATGTTTAAATGATGATTATTTGCTAAAACAAAAATTGGTTAAAGTGGTTATTATATTAGATTGTCACAATGTCGATGCGTGTTGGATATTCATTACTATCAAATCTGTGAAGCGGGAACAAAATATTCGACCCGTAAACAAAGGTGAACGGAGAATGCTTTACGATACCTTCTCCAGAATTATTAGGGGTCCACTTTTTCTGTCTTTGTTGATTATCACTCATAATCAACTCCAAATCCCATTTCCTCATCAGACTCAGAATCAGCACCATATCCCATTTCCTCATTAGACTCCAAATCAACATCACTTACACTTGACTCATCAAACTCAAAATCAATTTCTCTTTCCCTATCATACTCATAATCAACTCCAATTTCCCTTTCCTCATCAGACTCAGAATCAGCACCACATCCAATTTCCTCATAAGACTCCAAATCAACATCACTTACACTTGACTCATCAAACTCAAAATCAATTTCTCTTTCCCTATCATACTCATAATCAACTCCAATTTCCCCTTCCTCATCAGACTCAGAAAAAGCACCACGTCCCATTTCCTCATCAGACTCCAAATCATAATCACTTCCACTTGACTCATCAAACTCAAAATCATTTCTGTTTCCCCAATCTTTATCAGAATCGAAATCAACATTACTTCCACTTGACTCATCATACTCAAAATCAACTCCACTTCTCCATTTCAGATCCGACTCAAAATCAACTCCACTTACCCGTGCTTCATCAGACTCAAAATCAACTCCACTTCTCCATGCCTCAGATATGTGTTTCTTATCTTCTTCTGTCAGTGAAAATGCGCCCAACTTCAGGCTACTAATATTGTTTATTTGTTTCAGAATTGGAGCCCATGTTTTTGCACAGCCACCCAAACGATCATTTCCCTCTAGACTGAGGAATTCTAGTGTTGCCATTCGACTTACGACTGCAGCAACATGTTTAATGTCAGTGCTCTGCAATGAGCAAAGAGTTAATCTTAACTCTTTCAGATGCGTCAGGTAATACAAGGGTGGGGCCCATAAATCGGCGGAACCACCCAGACTGTGAATGCCATAGAGGTTCAAACTGACCAAATCTCTCCGATTGCTGAATGACTGTACAATATCCGTCATATCTTCGCCAGTTAGTGAAAGCCTCTTAATGTACAGTTGTGTGCCATTATCACATGGTTGTACACGATACTCTGTCTCAAGCAAACTACCGAAATCACAATCCACCAGATTCCCCATGCCACTTACTAATTCAGCGATATATTTCACATCGCGACCTGTAATGCTACAATTTCTCATATCAAGCTTCTTTAGGTGAATCATGGACTGCAAACTAGTCGCCCACGTTCCTGCGTTACCACCCAATGCCTCATTTCGTGAAAGGTTAAGATCGGCCAAGTTTGGCATCTCTCCAACTGATAAAGCAACATGTGGTATATCTTGTTCATTAATGTGGCATGAAGATAAATCGAGTGATTTCAGGTGCTTCATCGACTGCAAACTAGACGCCCACGTTCCGACGTTACCACCCAATTCGTCATTGCCTGAAAGGTTAAGATCGGCCAAGTTTGGCATCTCCCCAACTGATGATGAAATGTGTAGTATATCTTGTTCATTTATGTTACATGAAGATAAATCGAGTGATTTCATGTGAATCATCGACTGCAAATTAGCCTTCCACGCTTCCGCGTTACCACCCAATCCCTTATTGCTTGAAAAATTGAAATCTTCCAAGTTTAAAATCTCCCTAACCGCTGATACAATATGTGGTATATCTTGTTTATTTAAGTAGCATGAAGATAAATCGAGTGATTTCAGATGCATCATCCTCTGCAAACTAGCCGCCCACGTTTCCGCATTATTTCCCAAGTTAACATTCTGTGAAAAATTTAGATAAGCCATGTTTGGCATTTCCCCAACCGATGATGCGACGTGTGGTATATCTTGCTCATTTATGTCACATTCCGATAAATCGAGTGATTTCAGGTGTATCATCCTTTGCAAACTAGCCGCCCACGTTCCGGCGTTACCACCCAAGTTCGAATTCTTTGAAAGTTTAAGATCGGCCAAGTTTGGTATTTGACCTAATGCTGCAGCAAGGTGTTCAATGTCAGTGCTTTGCAGTGAGCAATATCTTAGATTGAACTCCTGAAGTTCCGTCATGTTTCGTAAGGGCGAGGTCCAGATATTTGCGGAACCACCCTGACCATCAATGTCAGCAAGGATCAAACTGACTAAATCTCTCCGATTACTGAATGACTGTAAAATATCTGCAATATCCTCGCCAGTTAGTGAGAACTGCTTAATGCTCAGTCGTATGCCATTACCGTATGGCTGTACACGCAAAACCTTCGCGGAACTACTGCTGAAATCACAATCCACAAGATTCCCCATGTGACTCACTGATTCAGCGATGTATTTTACATCCCAACCTTTAATGCTACAATGACTCATGTCAAGCTTCTTCAGCTGAATCATCTTCTGCAAACTATCCGCCCACGTTTCAGCATTACCACCCAAGTTCGAATTCTGTGAAAGGTTAAGATCGGTCAAGTCTGGTATTTGACTTACTGATGCAGCAATGTGTTCAATGTCAGTGCTCTGCAGTGAACATTTAGGTAATCGTAACTTCCTAAGTTGCGTCATGTTTTGCAAGGGTGGGGTCCATAAGTCCGCGCAGCCACCCAGACCACGAATGCTATAAAGGACCAAACTCACTATGTCCCTCCGATTACTGAATGACTGTAATATATCTGCCATATCCTCGCCAGTTAGTGAAAACCTGACGACCCTAAGTTGTACGCCATTATCGCGTGGCTGTACACGCCACTTCCCAAAACTACCGAAATCACAAACCACCATATTCTCCATGCAACTTACTGATTCAGCGACGTATTTTGCATCCCGGCTGTTAATGTCACAATCTCTCATTTCGAGCTTCTTTAGACGAATCATCGACTGCAAACTAGCCGCCCACGTTCCTGCGTTACCACCCAATCCCTCATTGTCTGAAAGGTTAAGATTGGCTAAATTTGGCATCTTTCCAACCGATGATGCAATATGTGGTATATCTATTTCATTTATGTGGCATGACGATAAATCGAGTGATTTTCTGTGAATCATCGTCTGCAAATTAGCCGCCCACGTTCCGGCGTTACCACCCAATCCCTCATTGTCAGAAAGGTTAAGATTGGCTAAGTTTGGCATCTCCCCAACTGATGAGGCAATATGTGGTACATCTTTTTCATTTATGTGACATGAAGATAAATTGAGTGATTTTGTGTGAATCATCGTCTGCAAATTAGCCGCCCACGTTCCGGCGTTACCACCCAATCCCTCATTGTCTGAAAGGTTAAGATTGGCTAAGTTTGGCATCTCCCCAACTGATGATGCAATATGTGGTACATCTTTTTCATTTATGTGACATGAAGATAAATCGAGTGATTTCATGTGAATCATCGTCTTCAAATTAGCTGCCCACGTTCCGGCGTTACCACCCAAGTTCGAATTCTGTGAAAGGTTAAGATCGGCCAAGTTTGGACTTTGACTGAATGCGGCATCAAGGTGTTGAATGTCAGTGCTTCGCAGTGAGCATTTTGGTAATCTTACTTCCCTAAGGTGAGTCAGGTTTTGTAAGGGTGGGGTCCAGATATCCGCGGAACCACCCAGACCATCAATTTCACGAAATATCAAGCTCACTATATCTCTCCGATTACTGAATGACTGTAAAATATCCCTCATATCTTTGCCGGTTAGTGAGAACTTCACTATGCTGAGTTGTACGCCATTATCGCATGGTTGTACACTCCACTTCCCGAAATCACAATCCACCAGATTCCACATGCAACTTACTGATTGAGCTACGTGTTTCACATCGTGACTGTTAATGTTACAATCACGCATGTGAAGCTTTCCTATGTATTTCATCGACTGTAAACTAGCTGCCCACGTTCCTGCCTTACCACCCAAGTCCCTATTACCAGAAAGGTGAAGGTCTTTCAAGTTTGGCAAGTCTCCAACCGATGATGCAATGTCTACTAAATCGCGCGGGTCCAAGCTACACTCCTGTAAGCGGAGTGTTGCGAGGGATTTTAGCCCTCGCAACTGGACCGCCCAGTCTTTGACAGAGCCGCCCAGATTAATTCCTTCAAGGTTAAATTCAGTCAGGTTACTTGCATTTCGAAATGATGATAACAATTGATCAACATTGCTACCAGTTAGTGTGCATCTATCGAAATGCAATTCCCGAAGATTTTTCATTGTGGTCAAACGCAAAGCTACGGCTTTACTCAACCTAGATAGGTCACACCTGTGAAATCTAACATGACCTACTTTACCGAGGTAATCTATCCCCGAGTGCTGTGCCTGCTGCAGCAACCACACCAGCGAGTTCATTGAGTCGTTGCTATAGCCACCTATCCTCATAGATGCAGTCAAAAATGACTCGATAAAATCTACTGACAACACCTCTGTTGACTTACTTTCAAAGTAGCAATTTAAGGCCAATTGTTTGGCTTCATAGCAAAGCTTGTGCACCATCTTCAATACGCGTCTTGTACACTGCTGATTGTCGCCGCAGCAGAAGCGCAACATGTACTCAAAGTTTTCTGGATAGTCAAGTTTGTCAAGCATATTCTGAAAATCCCCATCGCCTTTGTTTAAAAGACTCTGACAGTACATAGCTGCGCAGTACTCTTGAAGAGTCTTATGAATAAACTGTACATTATTGTGTGTGTCAAGCCACTTCAGGACCCTCTGGCTAGTGAGAATCCCCGCCATTATTGCTGTATCAAGTACACTCTGCTCAAACTCTCCCTCTTGAAATGAAAGCCTTTGCTCTGGGGAAACAAGCCCTTCTAGAGCAACTTTGCCGATCGCAATAACTACTTCCGATATTGCTTCTTCTGATAATTCAGGCATCTTTCGTCGAAATATGTATCTAATTGCCTCACTGAATAACCTTGCTAAAGTATCGGGAAGAGTTGCCTCTTCCCTCCATAATAAGCACATTAGCAGAAGTAGCATGGGACTCCTTGCCAGATCGTGTAGAATATTTGAGGACTGAATCCTATCAAGAAGTCCCTCAGCCATATCAAGATTTTCAGAGAAAAATCTTTTCACATACTGCCCGATATCTTCCATCTTAAATCCCAAAACCTTCACATAAGTGAAAGGTTTCTCAATGAGTGATTTGCTTTTCAATTTATCAAAGTGAAAAGGGCGTGTTGTTACAACCACAAAACATTCTTTGCCAAATGTTCGATTTAGCATTCTTAGAATGGGACCAAATTTCTCTGGTTCGAGGTTCGTTGTCCTGAATTCATCAAAACCATCTATGAGGATGAGCACACTACTACCACTGTTCTTAATGAATGCCTCCAAATCACACTTGTTAACCTTTGTGTCGTCTGATAACAGTTGATCAAAAACTGAATCAACCAGGTCAGACGTCTGGTCGAGAGCAGACATTTTCAAAACAAACACAAGTTCAAACTTTTCTAGTGCAAGAGAACCAGCAGCCCAGTCGTACGCAATTTTGTCAATAATGGTTGACTTGCCCAACCCAGCTGACCCACACAAAATGGCGCGTTTAATCACATTCCCGCCTCTTGTTTTAACGAGGAAAATGTCTCCATACTCTTTAACATCACCCTCTATGACATCCTGGTCACCGTTTTCTAATTGAAACTCTGTATAAATATCCCTAATATGTTTCATGTCGTCATCGATCCAGGGTATTAACTGAACGTAGCTACCTGTGGTAGTATACCGGTCTTTTAATTCACTCCTGCACTGACTAGCAGCATCACTCGGACTGGATTTCGCTCTTCCTATCTCGGCTGTTAAAAATACAAAATGCAACATCAGTCTTCAATACATCTTGCAGCATTTCCATGGCGTAAACCTTAAAATGGTGCTCTACAATCCGCCGCCTTCACCCCTCCCCATTACAAAAAAAAATGTCCCTTTCTTCTTCTTCAGTTTTTTGTGTGTCCATGGTTTATTGTTTTGGTTGAAGCCCGGGAAAATAAATTGTATATCAAATTTGGAGGGGTTTTTTTGGTTGCAATAGCGAAACTATTTTTAGACATCGAAAGAAATGGCAGGTTCAGGGAATAATTTCTTCACAAATGTAGAATTTCTGTTTAGCCCAACAGACCCATGTAAAATAATTTTCACTTGGAAATGTCCAGTAACTGCCAAATGTAGGGACCAGAATGGATTTGTTGGATCGCAAATGAAACCCGGACTGCGGAGGATTCCTGTTTAAAAAAAAAAGGAATGTAGATTTTAGTTTATTTATTTTAATTATTTATCCCCAGCATATTAGCTGAAAATGTGTTGGGAGAAAAAAAAGTCATTTTGTTGAAGAACACAAACAGTACATCTTTAACACAATTTTAGAGGAAAAACGATTGTAATTATTTACCTGTTGGGCGTTCTGTCATAGTCACGTTTTGAGTGATGTTCAAAGTTGGTTGATTAACAGGTCCCAGAAAGGTAAGGTTATTTGAGCCACCAATCTTAATGGAATCTACGGAAACTAGTAGCACAGGTCCTTGTCTGAGTACAGCAGGTGATTGGGATGAGGTTTCAAGTTGGAGTCCCACAGGTGCGATGTCTTGAACTGAGCTTGGACCCTGCGCGATCTGTGGGTCTTGTGATGTCCTTTCTCTGACCTCAGTGTCTTGTATCTCTGAGGGTTGTCTTGGTGTAACAGCCTCTAGTTTTTGATGTGTGGACCATATCAGTCCTTGATCCTCGGATGATTGCTTGCCCTCTCTCTGAACGTTCGAATCTGTTCCGACAGCCTCACGCGGGTTTTGTCTCTGTCCCTCCGATGATGTAGTCCCTTTCTCTTGCTTGCTCTGCTCTTTAGCTCCTCCCACTTGTACCTCTATTTCAGGTTTGTCTTGATGGGCATTTTCCTCCTGTCTCGGCCTCTTATCCTCAAATGACGTAGTCCCTTTGTGCTTGCTGTGTTCTTTAGCCCCTCCCATATGAACCTCTGGTTTAGGTTTGACTCGATGGGCAACTTCCTTCACTCTGGATCTCTGGCCATCAGATGATGAAGTTTCCGTTTGTTGTCTTTGTTTCTTAGCCCCTTCATAACCAACTTCCCTATGTCCTGGTCCCTGGCCCTCAGATGATGCAGTTCCTTTCTGCCTGCTTCGTTTCGTAACCCCTTCCATTTGTGACTGTGTCTTACGTTTTTCTCGATAACTAACTTTTCGCTGTCCTGATCCCTGGTCTTCAAATGATGTAGTCCCTTTCTGCTTGCTGTGTTCTTTAGCTACTTTCTCTTGAACCTCTGGTTCAGGTTTGTCTTTATGACCAAGTTCTTCCTGTTTCATCCTCTGTTGCCCATCTGATGATGGAATCATTGAGGCCAGTTCAGCACGCCCTATTGAATGTAACGCAACTCTCAAACTCTGAAATCCTTCCTCGCGATTTCTTTGCTTTTTCCACCAAGAAAGCAGCATCTGTAGGCTCCTTTCTTTGTTTTCTTGGAAGGTGGTTTGGATCTGCTTGATTTCTGCTTCTTCATATCCCAGCGACATTGCCAATTCTTCCCAGGATGATTCAGTGCTCGAAGCCAAGTCCCGAAAGAACTGATCATCAACAGGGTGTTTGTCTGCCAAAACAAAAAAGAAACCTATTCGTCAGTATGTAACTGAAAGTATTTAATTATTTGCTGCCTTTTTGGATTGAAAGGCAATCAATTTAAATATTACATCTACTTAAGTTGAAGAAAAATAAAACTAATAATCTGATGTCTTACGGACGCTTTAAAATCAGTCTCAATTATTATTTTTCTTTTGACAATACATCGGAGGTGGTGCTACAAAATTAAAACTACAAGTAATTGCTATTCACAAGACTAACAAAACAGCAGAATGCAAGAGCATCGATCATGATCTGACAATTTCATATACCAGTGCAAAGGCTTTCGCTAAAGTTGCTTAGCTTGTTCATTTGTAACATTTATATAGATACTGAGGCGGATGTGGCATCCCCTTCAAAATTACGAATGAATAACGCCCGCAGGTTTATCACCTTCTTGAAAGGGTATTTTCATAAGCATTTACCTTTTAGTCCACCGCCCAGTAGGCCATCAGTACACAAACGGAGTGAGATGTTCTCGTCCTGATGAATTCCACAGTCGTGAAGTGTCAGCAAATTATGGAGCTGGAAAAAAATAACATCCTGATGTTACACACAGTGCACTCTCTGAAACAAAGGGTGAAACGATGCCAGTTGGCTGGATGTGACTACACAACCTGGCTAAACAAAAGTTGTAAAATTAACTTTCATCCAGGTGCAATGAAATCATGTGAGACTGAATCGGTGGGGCTATTTATAATCGTTGTTAATCTATTTCTTGAGTGCTTAAGTGCCACTGCACGACATCAGAAGCAGCACTGGTTTAATATGCACGACTAATGTAATGTAAATCAGAAGAGGCCGACACTAAAACCCACAATGCATGGCCTTTAATTCGATGGAATGCAGATTGGGAATTTACCACATGGTTACTTTGTAAAATATAGAGCTATCTTTACCTCAAAGTTACGAAGGTTTCTTCGGATGAACAGTCGCTGTTGTTGAGGCTGCACACCAATTTTCTCGCTTATTATCACTTTTAAGATCAAGACAGGTGTCTCTGGATCCACTAGCAAACACATTATCTTTGGTTTTTGTAAACGGCGACTTTGGATGAAGACTTGCACATATCTCCGACTGTCAGAAAAAGTTCTGATGGTAAAACTTTTTAATTGTTGGAATTGGCATATCAAGGTACAGAATAAAGGTAAAGACCATAACAGTATAATCATTCTCTACGCCATTATTTAAGTGGGGACATTTTGTTCCCCAAGGAAGTTATATTTATCTAAAAAAAAATCCCAGATTTGATGCTTGGGTAACATTCTTTAAACACGAGATGCAGTACGAAAATCAGCGTTTAATCGTAAGTTACCTGATAAACCGAGGTTTGTCTTGATCATCAACTCGTTCCTGTTTCAGTTTCTCTTCCTCGGTTGATGCCGCCCCGTTTTGTTTGCTCTCCTTGTCTACTCCTGCCTCTTGACGCCTTTCTAGTTCTGGACCAGCTGCTTCGTCTCTGGATTCGCTCGTTACTGATGCAAAAAGGAAAACAGAGTGCATAGAATTGTTTACAGATGGCTTTTCGATGATTTGTAATAACATTTTAAATTTGTTAAAAAAATAACAAGGTGAAGTTTTCACTTTTAGCTCACCCGGTACATTTTGGGTCAAATCAGTCAGCCCGATGGCCTCCAATGCTCGTCTCAGCTTCTGAGCTGCTTCGTCGCGATCTGTCGTTTTTTCCCACCAAGTGAGTAGCATGTGACGGCTCTCTTCAGTACTGCCTTCGTTGGCGGTTTGGATGTCTGCAATTTCCACTTCTTCAAATCCTAGGTGTTTGGCCAATTCCTTCCATGATGATTCAATTTTCGGGGACAAGCCCTTGAGGTACTCATCGTCAATGGCGGCTTTGTCTGCCAAAAGAATTTTCAAGAGTGCCTTCGGTGAAGCATTATTGCGTCCACATGGTATCATATCAGTTAACTAATAATATTAACTACAGCTGCAACAAAAAGAGACTCTTGTTCTTTATAACCAGCTCAACTGAAGGTGGTAGATTATTCACTTGAACATAATTATTTTCCGAATGTGGTCATTAACCTTTTGGTACTTGGTCGCTTTTCACATTTTCTTCTTTGGTTAATGCCGCCCTGTTTTGTTTGCTCTCCTCGTCAACTCCTGCATCTTGACACCTTTCTGGCTGGGGTCCAGCTGCCTCGTCTCTCGATTTGCTTGTTACTGAAGGAAAACAGAGTGCATCATAATTGAATTGATTACCAACGGTATTTAAACTATCTTTTCTGTTTTGTTTTACTATCAACGAGGCCGTTTTTAATTGCTCCGGTCTATTTATTTGTTTAATGAGCTCGGTATGAGTACCTACCCATGTTTTCTTGTTTTTAAAATATATCTTCTAAAGTTAAGTTCAGTCAGAAATCACTTTGGAATAATAAAAACTGTTTGTTCACATTAATTTAGCTCACCCGGTACATTTTGGGCCAAATCAGTCAACCCGATGGCCTCCAATGCTCGTCTCAGCTTCTGAGCTGCTTCGTCGCGATCTGTCGACTTTTGCCACCAAGTGAGTAGCATGTGACGGCTCTCTTCAGTGCTGCCTTCGTTGGTGGTTTGGGTGTCTGCAATTTCCGCTTCTTCAAATCCTACGTGTTTGGCAAGTTCCTTCCAAGACGATTCAATTTTCGATGACAAGTCATTGAGGTACTCATCATCAATATCAGCTTTATCAGCCAAAAACGTTAACTTTAACTTCTGTGGAACATTTTTACTTATAACTTACAACTGATTCACATCAGCTACAACAAAAAGCGACTCTTGTTCTTTATTCATAGTTAAGATTCAGATTGTTTATTTACTTGAACATGTATTCCTCAACCTCTATCATTTACCTTTTGGGTCTTCTATTGACAGCCGGAGAGAGATGATTTCGTTCTTGTCGACACCATTCTCCTCAAGTGTGAGTAAGTCACAGAGCTAACAAAGTGGATAATGTTAAAAAGTAAATTACATAATCAGGAGAAACAGGGAGGATATAAGATGTGAATGATTCCAACTTCCAGCAAATTACGTTCGTTGAAGCCTTTCATAGTGTGGAGTGAGGGATTGAGATTTTTTGAAAATACTGTTTAAAACATGAAAATAATATGAGATCTTGCATTCTACGTTACCCTTTCTAAGGCCAAAAAAAAAAAGTCTCCGGTTTCTGGTATGCGCGCGCGTCGCCGTAGCCATGCGCGTCGGCAAAATGAAAAAGGTTTTTTTTTCAATAAAAGATGATGTCTCAAATCCACCAAACTTACTGGTTTGACTGGAATCCTGCTGCTGCACAATTTTAACGTGTTTTAAGATGGGGTTATGATCGAGAGTAAGCTTTATGTGGCCTCTCTGGACTCCCATATATTTGTACTAAGTTTAGTCGGGCACCATTTGCAGTCATCAGTCGACATTTGAAGCAAAAAAGTCGGGTAAAAAAAAAAAAAAAGCCGCGTCGCCGCACCACTTTTTGGACAAGCTCCATACCAGAAACCGGAGACTTTTTTTTTTGGCCTAAAATACCACAATGCGAAAATATAGGTGTTGATATTTCATTTGAACAACTTATCCGTACCAGTATTATTCATGAAAGTATACCTACCTGGATGTTTTCCCTGATGTACAGACGCTGATATCGTGCCTCCACACCGATCTTCTTCTGGATTAACTCTTTTAGAGATAAGACGGATGTCTCAGGATGGAGCTCGAGATAAAGTGTCTTGGATTTGTGTGAGGGGGGAGTCCGGACAAAGACCTGCAGTTTGTGTTTTACGTCTTTGGCATTACTGTGAAAATAGGGAGAAATCATGTGTAGTTTTACAAATGCATTATTCTAAAATAGAACGACATCAACGAAGTATTCATACGGAAACTATATTCAGCGTCTCATGTCACAGGCACTAGTCTTTTAATGGTGTTGCACAATTTCCCTGAACTTTTGGGTATCCAGAAAGAGTCAAAGATCAAACAAATCATTTGATAGTAAGATTGAAATAATTATCCTTTAACCCTCATTTTAAACGTGACTTCCGGTAGATAAGCATTGTACAAAATTTCACATACTAGGCGGAAGAGTCTCTTTCAAAATAAACAAAATTCGTTATAGGTTTTAACATTTAGAGCAGGGAAATTGTGTCTTTCCATAATATATTTTATTTCTTATAAAGCCCACATTGCCGTGGGGCTTAAGAATTATGTAATAATAACCGTATTAATGGTTTTAAATTCTCCATGGCTCATTAATTTTTTTTTTTTAGTAACGTCGCAAAAAAAGGCAGCCATTGCGTTATCCAGCCACAAACCTCGACAAAAGCAAAACACTTGCACTCTTCCCATCGTTTTTAATTTCAAATTTGGAGCGGAAAATGTTTGGAGCACTTTTCCGGGAACCCCCCCCCCCCCCCAAAAAAAAGAGAAAAGATTCCCCCCCCCAAAAAAAAATGTGTTCTGAATTCGTCCTTGGCTGCCTGTCATATCAGTAGATGAAAAATGATATTTGCCCGAATAACCCGACGGTTTCGACATGTCGGCCACAGTAGACACTCAATGCTCGGAATGTAAAACTTCCTATGGTCTTCCAACCACTGAAGAGAACCTGAAGTACTACAAAACAAGCCCAGATTATTGACAAATCCTGAGTAAATGCTGGAAAGCTTCACAAAAAGGTAACAGTCCCCCCCCCCCCACACACACACCCCCCCCCAATATTCCAAATCTGATGGCTTGCTGTTTCGGGAACTATGGTCGAACAATTACCCAATATTTGAGACCAAAAAGTGATAACACTGGCTCATGATGCCGTGATGGACTTTCAGCTCAGCACAACCAAAACCACCGATCGTCGGTTCGAAAAAATCATAGGGCAGAGGGTATAGAGTGAACTATCACGTAACTGTTTAAAGTGGTAATCCAAAACCTAATAGACATCAGTCGGCGCTGTTGACGACAAAAACAAGTGTTAACAACTCTTCTCTGTCACTTTGTTGTTTTATAGACCATGTGCCTCTAAGTGACGTCATACTGCCAGGCAACCGCCAGGCAACCCAAACAGTTCAGCATCATTTGGCCCAATGTAAATGGTATGTGTCAACCCTTTACTATGTATATGTCAAGAGATATACATGCAGTGCAGAAGAAGACTGTTTGCTGAAAGTTGGATCACGTGACCCCCACATCCAATTTGTAAACAATGTCACATCGTGTATAATTATAGAAAAACCAATTGCTAGGATCACTGAGAATGTTTCTACTTTGATAGATAACATCCGGATGATGAGATCCCATATGCAATTGAAATCCATTAGAAATCCCACGAATTCTGATGGCAACTCACTTTTTTCTCTTGCCAACTACCTCGTGAGAAAAACTAAGCCCGACGAGTATATAATGAAGAACGCTAAAAGTCCACGGCTTGATGACATCAATTCTTCTGTGATAGATATCGCCCAACCTTTGCGCTCTAATTTACTTTCCAGCAAGCGACAAATCTTCTATTTTATGTAAATTCCAAAACACACTTCAACAGCTTAGGATTACATATTCAACTTATTGAACTATTTAAAAAGGGACATGCCAACAAAGTTAAAAACTAGCCATTTGGAAGAAACTATCACTCAAATTAAAAACCATGAAGATAACAACCCTAATTTGAATACTGTTTCTATATATTGTGTATTAAACTTGTTCCTTTTTTCTTTAAACATTTTCAAAGCGATCGACATAAATAAAAACAAGGTAAGATTGGAATTCACAAGGGACAAATGATCATATATCACATTGGTGTGGAGTTTTCTTTTCCGGTAAATCTTTCACAAAGTCGATTCAACTCAAAATCAAAAAACAAAATCAACTGGCAGTTGTCCATGCACCGACATTGAATGTTCTACTGCGATGGGTGGATTGTATGTAAATCAGCTACGTACGCCCCATTCGTAAACACACTTGACTGTAGCTCGGTAACGAACCCGAAACAAGGTAGCACAGACTACACCTTGTTTCAACCGGATTGTACATTGCGAGGCGGGACACCAGATCATGGGTTTATCTTTTGGAAGTTTTTCAATCAACGGATTCGTCCCGGTTACGGCTTCCTCTCTAACTAAGTTCTAGGAGTTTATAACGTCAAAAGCAAATGGATTTTCTTTAAACTCTTGGATCTTAATTCAGGGGCCTCAAACTCTTCCGAAACCAAAAGCAAAACCGAAGCCGTGCACTGTAAACCCACTTTTATTTGGCCAGCGGCCGGCACCAAACTATGTAAATACTTGCACAAATGACGTAAACGCTTCAGTTTTTGGACCTGGGAAAATAGTGTGAGCTTGTAGGGTCCCATTTCTATGGTTTGAGCTTGCAGTGCCCTCAGAGCTGAAATATTGCCAGGTAAACTTGTGTGTGCAGCAATAAATGGTTCAACAATACATGGTTCAAGTTGCTGTCTCTGTGCTACTTTCGACTTTCACCCCGAGAATGATTACTTCTTTGTTTTGTTTTAAGCATTGCAGAAGTTATAAGGCATCAAACTGGAAACACCTCCACGTTTTGTTAGCGAACAATGACCCAATGACATGGTATTATTGCATAACAAAATAACATCATTCTGCGACGAAAAAAAGTTTTAATAACTCTTCTCGGTCACTGTGTTGCTCTAGACTGTGTGCCTCTCGACGTCGACCATCAGGCAACCGCCAAGAAACCCAAACATTTCAGCATCATTTGGCCCAATGTAAATGGTATGTGTCAACACTTTTAAACTAAGTATATGTCAAGAGATATACATGCAGTGCAGAAGACTGTTTGCTGAAAGTTGGATCACAATTCTGATGCCAACTCACTTTTCTCTACCTCGTCAGAAATAGCAAGTCCGAAGAGTATATAATTACAAAAGGAAAGGTCCGAGGCATGATGACATCAATCCTTCTGTAGTCAATAAAACCTGTGATAGATATCGCCCAACCTTTTAGTTCTAATTTACTTTCCAGCAAGCGACAAATCCACTATTCCCAAACACCCTTCGGCAGCTTAGGATTACATATTCAACTTATTGAACTTTTTAAAAGGGACATGCCAAGTTAGAACTAGCCATTTGGAATAAACTGTCACTCAAATTAAAACCATTAAGATGACAACCTACATTTTCATTTTACTAAAATTGAATTCTGTTTTTGTACTAAACTTATTCTTTTTTCTTCAAATATTTTCAAAGCGATTTTCATTCCAAAACTTGACTTATCAATGAGATGTAAAATCAACTGGAGATTGGAAATTGTAAAGGGATGATCATACATTACAATGGTGTGGAGTTTTCTTTTTCAGGTAAATCTTTCAGGAAGTCTCTTACCTTTCTATCGCAGGTTTACTTCTTGGTTTACGGGTAATCAATGATGATGATGTCTTTCTCTCATGGGAGTGGTAATGAGACGACGGTTTCCTGTATGGAAGCACAGAAAGAAACGCCTCCTTTCTAAGCCTGCTTACTTTAGTCTTCCTGCTGACGAGTTTGGTGTTGGAGTGGTCGTACACGACGGCTGTTGCCTTAATGTAGGCATTCAAATCCTGAATCGTCTTTTGCGGTATCTTGGTAGTCGAATGGCAACGGTGAAGAAATATGTGAAGATTCACTCACAGAAAGGAAGAGCCAACTAGAAGTTATCCACGTATACTGGCATTCAATGCCCTACTGCGATGGATTGTATGCAAATCAGCAACGCGCCCCATTAGTAAACACACTTGACTGTAACTGTGGATACACATCGTTTCGGTAATGAACCCTGGCAAGGAAGCACCGACTACACACGCTCTGGTTGTGTTTCAACTGGTTAGTACATGACGAGGCAGGAAACCAGATCATGGGTTTATCTTTGGGGTTTTTCCAAACCACGGATTCGTCCTCAGCTACGGCTTCGTCTAGGACTTGAGGGTCATTCCTGAAGTTTTTCATGTCACAAGGAAATCGATATTCTCTGCAAACCTTTGCAAAGTTATCTAATATTTAATGTTGCTGAAGTAGAACAAGGGCCTGTACTGAGCCGGATATCCCGAAGTCAGGGTCTGAAACTCTCCCGAAGCCAAAACAGAACCGAAGCCGTGTACTGGAAACCCACTTTTATTTGGCTTCATCTAGCCAGCGGCATCAGTCTATGTAAACAATCGCATAAACGTCGTAAACACTTCAGGTTTTGGACTTTTGGAACATGGCGTGATTTGATAAACCCCCATGAAGAATATTTACATTGTGAGAACACACGTACGTATGCTGCTTATACATGGACGACAACCAATTACACAAGCACAACCAGAAACTATACTTATTTGTTGAAAAAAGTTCTTATTGAGCCACTAATATATAGAACCTGAAGACGAAACAGCCTCGTCACACCTGTCATCCCGTTGGTTTCGGATGGTCACAGGGCCGGGGCATTTATCAAGATGCCACTGGCACTGCCAGAATGCATGTGGTATACAGAAGTAAACATTATACAGGAGTCAATGCTTGCAAGTGTAATATTATCAACTTGACACCGAAATTGATTTCAGAATAACACCGCTTTAATTCTTCTTTTAAAATGGTGAAATATTGTATTTATTGTTGCAAAACTATTCCCCGATGTCTTTTCCTCAACCTACACCCGTTCCCAACTTACAACGTTCACAGACGTTAATGTGCTCTGATGTTTAAAGGCACTTTCTTTTTGGCTTTTAGTCCGTCGTATGTTGTGTAATTGACTGTGATTTTGCAATAGAATTTGTCCCTGCTAAACTGTTTTATTCAATGTTGCACGACCATTCTCCGTCATCTGTAATTTCAAGTAGAAGTACATTTAAAAACAATTGTTTCAAACTATTTACTTGTTTTTATTACTCAGATAATGGTTTCTTGTTTGCTTTTTTATGCTACTCATTCAGTCAGGCCCAGATTACCCAATAGGCACACAGTGCCTACGAAAAATGTGGGGGCTAAAAACTTGGGGGGGGGGGGCCTACGAAAATACCGCAGTGTGCCATAAAACAGTTTTTAAAAAGTTTTTAAAAAGTTTTAGGGTCTCTCTGAGAATTGTTGATTTCACCAACTGACGCTGTACAGCATGTATGCATTGGCCCTACGTATACAATGTACGTGTAAAGCTTGTCGTTCTGAAGCACGGTGCCAACTGATGTCTTTCCCCAACGTTTTTCGTCCCTGAATAAATATTGACCTACATTGGTTCTAATAATCAGAACAGCTGATTTAATGACTCCAAACTCGAAAAAAAATGTTTAAATAATGATCTTGTGCTAATACTTTGGCAGTCGTCAGAAATTGCCTCCGATTGCACCACAGGGTGCCTAGAATCCATTTTTTTTCAGGGGCCCTTAAGCGGGCCCGAACCCCGCACAGTTTAGGCTTCGCACTCGCATAATTAGTATTGATCAAGATACACATGTATGTACCACCCCCATTTTGAGAAGCGAATGACGCCCTCGAGAATTGGCGCCAACACTCCAGGCTGGACCTATACCAGTTTGGCCTATACCAATTTGGCCTGGCTTGCATTTGTACAAAACCCCCCCCCCCCCCAAAGGTGTTCTGGATCCGTCCTTGTACCCAACTCCCCATAGGCCTATATCTATAGCGATTTTCCTAGTGTATCCAACTTCAGGCGTTGATTACTCATAACATGGTTTTGGGGGACATTCCTCATTTTGCCACATTAAGTCACAAATGTGCCCCTCGGGATGAAATAAAACTGCCCTCAAACGCACATGAAAGCATTATGATCGCGTTTAAAAATGATCTCCTCTCTGGTAATGCAAAAGTGCCCCTCAAAAACACTGGCATTAATACCCTACTGCAATGGATTGTATGCAAATCGGCTACGCGCCCCATTAGTAAACACACTTGACTGTTACTGTGGATGCACATCGTTACGGTAATGAACCCTGGCAACGAAGCACCGACTACACACGCTCTGGTTGTGTTTCAACTGGTTAGTACATGACGAGGCAGGACACCAGATCATGGGTTTATCTTTGGTGTTTTTCCAAACCACGGATTCGTCCTCAGCTACGGCTTCGTCTCGGACTTGAGGATCATTCCTGGAGTTGTTCATGTCACAAGGAAATCGATATTCTCTGCAAACCTTTGCAAAGTAACATAATGTTTAATGTTGCTGAAGTAGAACAAGGGCCTGTACTGAGCCGGGTATCCCTAAGTCAGGGTCTGAAACTCTCCCGAAGCCAAAACAGAACCGAAGCCGTGCACTGGAAACCCACTGATATTGGGCTTTATCTAGACAGTGGCATCAGACTTTGTAAACAATCGCATAAACGTCGTAAACACTTCAGTTTTGGACTTTTGGAACATGGCGTGATTTGATAATCCCCCCTGAAGAATATTGGCATTGTGAAATCACACCTACGTATGCTGCTTATACAAGAACGACAATCAGTTATACAAGCATAACCAGAAACTATACTTAGTTGCTGAAAACAGTTCTTATAGAGCCATTAATATATAGAACCTGAAGATGAAACAGCCCCGTAACACCTCGTATCCCGGTGTTTTGGATGGTCACAGGGCCGGGGCATTTATCAAGATGCCACTGGCACTGCGGGAATGCATGTGGTATACAGAATTTAACCTTTATACAGGAGTCAATGCTCGCAAGTGCAATGTTATCAACTTGACACCGAAATTGATTTCAGAAGAACACTGCTTTAATTCTTCTTTTAAAATGGTGAAATAGTGTATTTATTGTTGCAAAACTATTCCCGATGTCTTTTCCTCAACCTACACCCGTTCCCGACTTACAACGTTCACAGACGTTAATGTGCTCAAATGTTTAAACTTTCTTTTTGGCTTTTAGTCTGTCGTATGTTGTGTAATTGACTGTGATTTTGCAATAGAATTTGTCCCTGCTAAACTGTTTTATTCATTGTTGCACGACCATTCTCCGTCATCTGTCATTTCAAGGAGAAGTACATTTAAAAACAATTGTTTCAAACTATTTACTTGTTTTTGTTACTCAGATAATGGTTTCTTTTTGGTTTTTTATGCTACTCATTCAGCCAGGCCCAGATTACCCAATAGGCACACAGTGCCTACGAAAAATGTGGGGGCCTACAAAAACTTGGGGGAGGGCCTACGAAAATACCGCAGTGTGCCATAAAACACATATGCCTACCCACACACACCCATACGCGCAGAGAAATGTTTTTAAAAACGTTTTAGGGCCTCTCTCGGAATCAACTGACGCTGTACAGCATGTATGCATTGGCCCTACGTATATAATGTACGTGTTAAGTCTGTCGTTCTGAAGCACAGAACGTGTAGAGGCGCTTTAAACTGGCAACAGTGGGAGGCAACGGACGTTAATTAAGTGTCGCAGGGAGGTTATTAAAAGAATGAACTCCACGAGACGCAAATTTACGTTTTCCTGAGTTAGATTTGGATAACGAAGGAACTAGATTACCTTGAGAAACAGACCTGGTGTTGTATGAGTGGGTACTAGAAGCAAAATAAAAACAGTTACAAAGTTGAGGAGGCAATTTGGATGTTAAACTCTTGTATGCTAGAATAGTTAAGGGAAAATCTCGTCTTTCGTTTAGATATTAATTGCCATCTAAGAGTAGATAACAGATTGTCAGTGGGGGATCTTCGGGGGAGGCCCACTGTTTTGTATTTTATCAAGTTTGGTCAGCAGCACTTTTCCGGCATTGCCCCCATACAACATCGCAATAGTCAAAATGTGGAAGAATCAAGGTTTTGTGTAGCAAATGTAATGTATGCTGAGGAAGAACACTTCTGACCCTCCGGAGAACCCGCACATGTTTGTTGACATTCTTCACATGTTTGTCAATATGCACATTCTATGTTAGAGATGGGTCTAGCCAGACACCTTAATATTTAAATTTAGTAACATTATCAATGGGTCGTATGAATAAAAAGTAGCATTTGCTTTTACTACCATTTTTTAAGCATTTACTCGTGTTTATATGAATAATAACAAAGCAAATGCTTGTACTTTAGTGCAATTGCTAAAAAGTAAAAGTATTTACTTTTTACTTTTTAAGCTTGTGCTTGATGATAAGCAGTTGCTTCATTTTGTATGAATAAAAATGAGTAAGTTCTACGGAATTGGAGTATCTACTTGACATTTTTCAAGACTGGGTCAGGGCAAGCTTGAAAAGGAGGAGCAATTACTAATGTTCAAAATGGCAGCGTTCATGAATGTCATTCGGAAGGAAAAGGTGTATGCCCCCAGGAGGGAGTGTCCAGATACCAGATACAGGCAGTTGTACCGATTTGAGAGAGAAAACGTGGAGTGGATGGCTGATCATTTCTTGGAACACTCCGGAGAGAGTAGAGGAGGAGCACTGACTGCAAAGCAACAACTGGAGGTTTTTCTGAGATATGTTGGAGATCCAGGGTTTCAGGTTGGCGTCGGAGAAGACCTTGGCATTCGCCAGAGTACCGTATCCATCACAATCAAGCATGTTCTGGATCAAATGATGACCAAGGCGGAACTGTGGATCAAGTTCCCTCAAACTGCAGCTGAAATACAATCTGCTCAGGAGATGTGGCAAGCGCAAAGGCCATTTCAGATACCATTTGTATTTGGAGCAATAGACTGTACTCATGTCAAAATAAACAAACCATCTGGACCACAGGGGGACGAGTACATCAACAGGAAGGGATATGCAACTATAAATGTGCAAGCAACATGTAATGCGAATGAGATGTTCACAAGCGTCGATGCAACCTGGCCTGGCTCTGTTCATGATAGTCGGATATTGAGAAATTCGTCTGTGGCGCTACTTTTATGAAGCAGTCAGGAAGCGAGGCAGTCCTCCTAGCTGATAAAGGCTATGGCATTACTCCTTGGCTGATGACACCTTACACCCCTGCATCAAATCCCCAAGAAGAACATTACAACAGAGTTCATGCGAGAGAACGCGTAATCATTGAGAGATGTTTTGGACAGCTGAGACAAAGATTTCCTATACTACAGTACAAGGTGAGACTTTCTCAAGAGAAAGTTCCAGCTACAATTATTGTTGCGTGCTTCATGCTCCACAATGTTGCTAAGTATCTAAATGACGTCGAAGTCTTCCCAGACCAAGTGATGGAGGATGCAGAAGAAGATTTGGTTGGGGTAAATGATCCAGGAGAGGATAATCGCGCCAGAAGACGCGCCAGAAGACGAGGACAACAGAAGAGGAGGGCCATCACAGACATGCTGTACCAAAACGCAGAATAGCACAATTGACAAGAGATCATTTATTTTTGTCTGGTTTATTGCCATAATCATAGAAGTTAACTATTTGCCTGTTCTATTTCCAAGTTTTTATGAGTTTGTTCTAGAGAAGTTTGTGCAACAATACAGCTGACTTTGTCCTTTTGAAACTTGAAATGAAGGTAATTACAAATGGATGGTTTAAGGCACCGTATATTTAACGACTGAACACGTCTTTTCTGGTTCATAAAATAAAGCCAAAGTCAAGAAAGCCTATCTGCATTAGATTAAAAAATTGTAAGAATTAATCATACAAAAAAGATAATTTAGTATAATATTTATTGACCTCTATCGGATAACTTTTTCTTATTTGATGTATATCCTCAGAGAAAGAAATGTTTCCAGAAATTCAGAACTAGAAAAAGTAATAATTTTGAATGCTATTTTGTCTTTTTTTTTTAGGACATAAATAATTGAAATGTACACCTCATTTGACTTTTCTTTACACAAAATAAATAATTGGCAGGAATTTTTCTCCGACAGTTAAAACAATTTAGAGACAATAAAAGAAACAAGTTCAATCGTCGCTGTCTGATTCCGAGTCACTAATCTGCTTTTGTTGCATCCGTATTAACTTTAATTGCTCTAGAAGGACTAATCTCTGCAGCTCCGCAATTGACAGCCCCTCTGTTTCTTCTGTTTCTGGAAGACTGGTTGTTTTTGTCCTCTTAATTGGCCTTGCAGGAATCTCCTGACTAGTGTTGCTCTCCGTCAAGGTCTTACGGCCATGATGAGGCTGGGACGTTTTGGGCGGCTCCATCTGGGATGTGGATGCGACAGGCAAATCTGTTGGAGCAGCTCTACGCACGCCACTTACGGCACCTGATAAAAATAAGAATTAAATCTGTTTAAGTCCGGTGAAAAATTCAGAATTACTTCTACAAGTCAAGCACGCAAAATCGACAGGGTGTATACAAATACATCGTAATTTTGCTTACCTTGTACTCCACTGATAACTGAGGAGATCTGTGTTTGCATCATTTCCAGAAGCAGTTTTTCCCACTCTTTTAGCTTGATGGGTTTGTTCCCTGTTTTGGAAAGATCTGATTTCACTTTCACATCATTTTTCATGTTGTTGAGCTTTTTCATCAGTTGCTTATCTGTTAAGAAGGTGCCAGTCTTGCGCTGATACTCAACCGCCATCTGCTTAACAGCACATTCCTTTTCAGCTTTTATTTTGGGCAACTGTGATTTGGTCAGCAATACCTGGTGCTTTTTTACAAGTTTAACAAATATGCTTTGCTTGCATTCTGTACTGGCAGAGCAATTTTCGTCATCATGTTTTTCGAGATCAGAATCACTGCCATCCGCCATGCTGAAGTCTCAAGATACAGCGCATCAGCTGCACTGTGTGTGTCTGTACGTGTAGACAATGGAAGCCCTATTGTGCAAACCGTTCGGCTGTGCAGTCAGCCACAAGCATTAAGCATTTGCTACTATTTGTACAAGCAGATGCTGAACAGTAAAAGAAACATTTTATTCATACAACTTCAAGCAATTGCTTATTCTTAATGCTTTTACTTCTCAGTAAGTGCTTTTGCTGTTTGCTTGAACTTCATAGCATTTGCTAGTTTTTATTCATACGACCCAATGGCAGAGTTGTTCATGGTAGCATGTAAATTATCCTCAATTCGGCGTAGTTAGGCTCGAGTCCCAAACAACATAATTCTGGTTTTGTTGATATTAAGGGTTAAAACATTCATCTAAAGCTATTTAAAAAATCTCAGCCAGGCACAAATAAAAATAGCCGTATCGTCAGCATATAAAAACATCTTTAAGTCATGTGGTAAAATACGAGAGAGGTAATTAATGTACAATGTAAAAAGAAGTGGCCCAAGTATAGATCCCTGCGGTACACCAAAACTCACCCAGAAGAGGGAGAATAATTGTCACTCATTTTGGTCACCTGTTGACGCCCATGCAAGTAAGATGAAAACCAGTCAAGCTCTAGTCGAAAGATGAAAATAAAAGCTCTAGATGAAAATAAAACTGCCCTCAATTGCACATGAAAGCATTATGATCGCGTTTAAACAAGATCTCCTCTCTTGTAATGCAAAAGTGCCCCTCAAAAACACAAACACCCCTCGCGCATGAACACGATTGTGAACCTTCTTGAGCTAGAAAACTATCCCTCTAAAACACGAATGACCCCTCTCGCAATAAAACAATTATGCACCTCTCAAAATGGAAAACTGGCCCGTAAAGGAATAATAGTGCTCCTTACGCTTTTAAAATGTAATGCAAACATTTGTAAAAGCGTATATCAATGTTGGTAGTAAATTTTGCTCTGGGTAACATGTATTCCTTGCAATGTGAACGAAAATTGTTTTACTATTTTCTCCTCTTTGACGGAAGGTGCCTTTTTTCTGAGCAAATGCCTCTTTTTGGTGATGCCCCCAGTTTTAAAAAATTACACGATACGAGCCCAATTTTAGCAACTAAAATGTATGCTTTAAAAAACATAATTGATAAAGAGCGTCCCAGTATAATGTGGTGTCCAGCCTGCCCCCCCCCCCCCCTCGAATGTCTCCGGCTGGGCAATTCGGGCGTTTGATGTGCCACGAAGAGTTTGCCACGGAGAGTTAATTTTTCCTAGTGCATTGTGGGAGCTGGTCGACAAATTGGCAGCGCGGAACATTTGAAATTGTTAGTTTTTTTTTCCGGTCAGTTGTTTCGTAAGCGAATGATTCGAGTATAAATTTGCCTTTTTCTTTTCATTGCATCAATATGGTGTTTCTAGTAAGCCGGAAGAACGCTATACCCGAATTTATAACCACTTAGCAAAAGTTGTTTAATGACACTCATTCAAATGGGCCTTGTTATTGTCGACCGTAATATGAAAACTGACTCTCCATGGCAAACTCTTGGTGGCGCTATGCATTGTGAATCGCCCGAAGATTAGGATTTTGAACGCAGCTTGGTACGGTTAATTGCTCGTAGTGACTCTAAATAGTCAACTGCTAAGTATATAAGAATGATTGTAGAAAAGAGTTACTTAACAGCATTCATATGTATAGCGCGATGCTGATGCATCTTTCGTGCAGCTGTGAAACACAAAGTAACTCTCCTACTGCGGCCTAGTTGTTAAGCTGTCTGACAGCGGACCCAGGGTAAGGGGTTCGAACCCGCTTGGTGTCATTTTTTTGGTTTTCGATGCCCGCGGTTCTGTCATTTAAGAGTATTGATTTCCCGTCGTCATTTTCCAGCAGCAGTTAGCTCGGTCGGTCGGTAAGCTGACTCACAAGTTGGGACTGTCTGCAAGGTCCAGGTTGGCATCTGCGTCTAGGTACGGGGTTCTTTTGCTGACTCGGCAGCAAGGGTGGCACCTCGTTTCCTCCCTTTATGGTGCCTGACTTTCGAGTTACATGGATAGACAGGGAAGGAGATGTGGTGGGCCGGGTACCGAGTCCCAGAAGAGTTCTATATGGAAGTCGGTAAGGGGCTCATTGAGTTAGGGTCATAAGTCCGACTCCTGAAGACTTGGCCATCGCCACATAACTTTTTGTTTTATTTTCTTTCATTTATATTGGAGGACAACTGCAAGAACGAATTATTTGTTATAGTGAGAGCTTGTACTGCAATCGTTCGAGTATATGTTTAAAATTGCTCGAAAATACAAAATTCAATCCAGCGATAAATGTTTATATTTCATTGTCGCAAATCTGCATGTACATGCTCAGTACCTTTGCGCGTCCTTGTTTAGGCCCGTTTCCTGATCCCAGACTGCAGGGGGGCGGGGGTTCTTTAAATTCTATAGTGGATTTTTTAATATATATATTTTTTGATATTTTTATATTTTTATATGCACAGCTGTAGCTGTCAACCCCCGTATATGAAGCGACTTCGCGCGGCAGCTTGTGCCGATATAACGGAATGTACAATCTGTTGCCATGGGTTTCAGCTTCGCGGAGTTTTGAGCAGCGGTGTTTATTATTTACATTCTCCACTTTGCTCTTATCCCCTCTTCCTTTCCCCTTCCTTCTCCACTGTTCAGAACACTGGTACCTAGGGCCTACAAAACACTTAATCTGGGCCTGCATTCAGCCATTTACTCAAACTATGCATTTTACCTTTCTGTCTTGAACATGATGCAGCCAAGCCCTGCCATAGTGGGAGTGCATATTCACGGCTTCAATGGCATTTTGCCTGCATACTACATTGTACTAGTTTAAATTATAAAAGGCCTGAAATATAGTGGACATTACAAGATTTTGTCACGGCGGAAGGCAGCCGGTTCTTTGTGTTTGTTTTTGTTTCTGGCCGGTCTATTGATGGGGCTATACTCACAGTTATCTTGCAAACAATATCATCGCGGGGTGACGACAGAAACGTGGGAAACACAAACACAAAATCCTCTTGGGCGTATTGTTGAGGGGGCGTGGCACAATGCCCCGTGTAAGGGGTCCCAGTGAGTGTACAATGATCACGTGCCTGGATTTGGACTGCTTTAGACCCGTTATTTGCCTCGTTGTAGCGCCCTCATGTTGAAGAGGCTCTAACGATCTTAAATGTTGTATTTGCTATGGCTTGAAGTTTGCAGTAGTGGAACATATTTCAAAATCTCAGTCCTCCAAATACGTAAATTAGGCTCGAACCATGGCTCGAACATATTCGCGCGCCGACGACGCTATGGCTTAACTTTGTGCCATTGCACATTCAGGATAATTTTGGTGCGTACTTCGCGCGCGCGGTGTCCCGTCCAAGGGGCTCTCCAAAGTGTTAAAACGCACCCTCCTCTCTTGGCTCACGGAGCCCAAAGAATGTCCCAAACCCTTTTTCGCACTGGTCAATCAGTTCTCAGATAAACAGCATTATTCCAATTCCATTGCAATGATTTAGCGCCACCATTGCACCAGATCACTTTTCCCGGACTGGAGGTGGCGCTATACATCACACATGAAGGTTTACCGGAGCCCATGGCTTGGATAGAGTCTCTGCATTTTAGGGTTTGTATCAAGTAAGGATCGAAGTCTGAACCGGACCCGAAGTTATTCCATTATCCCATTTGTACGGATTGGTCGAAAGTATGGAATGAAGGTATGTTGCGCGTTGCATCCTGGGACAGTTTGCGAGACGTACTGGAATTTTTTCCCACTTTCATCAACACACTGAGTATACAGTGTTTATACGTCGGTGTAGGGCAAAACCTAATTTGATTTACATCACCCCGACGCAAAATTCCATCTTATGAACGTACAGGGATGTTTTGCATCGCAACACTGTCCCACAAGGCTGCGTAACATATTCATTCACTACACATTTCCGGTCTGTCAGCTATCCGTAGAAAGCCTATGGAGTGGGGGAATAATTTTCGTTTTTTTTCAAAATGGCGATAGCTTAATGACTAATTTTAGGGCATTGTTAACTTTAGTGGGAAATATCACCCAGATGTTATTGGTTGACCCCCACCCTCCCCCTCATCAAGTTGTTATTTGGTGTGAGGACGTTGCGTCCCGATGCAAGATATGTATCAGTGGCTTTTTATGAACTTGTGGACACCCTCCAGCTATCGTCTCCCTTTTGACCGCCATTAAAGCAATGACAAATGAATTCAAATTGTTCTCCTTTCCTATTCAGGCCTTTATTTGCCAATTATTTATTTCAGACATGTCACAATGATTCACATACATTACCAATAACAAATGTATAACATCTCTTGTTTCCATCATATCAGGATCAAATCTTTCCATCGGGATCAAAATACAAAAACATCTCAATACCCTTCTATTATACATAAATATAACCAAACTTTATAGAAAGACACAGTTTTGCAAAGTGTAAGAACGATAACTGGCAATTGTTGCACTTAAAGATTTTTTCTTTTCAATTGTTTACCGTTGCTTTGATTGTCAACAGTGTGATTCCTTTTACATTTTTGTTTCGTACGCAGGTGTCCACAATTCCCCAAATTGTATACCCAATGCAGTTTTCCTGTACATTAAAATTGGTTTCTTAGAAAATTTCAGTCAGCATGTACATAGGCACCAAATCCCTCGTTTCCATCAGGATAATAATCAAACATTATCTCAATACTGTTCATTATACGTAAAGTGAACTCATACTTAATTGAAAGACAAATTTTCTCAAAATACAAACATTGAAAACTGGCAATTGTTGTACTTACAGAAAATTATCTTCTTTTCAAATTATTAACTGCTTCTTTGATTGTTTTGATTGTGAACAGTATGATTCCTTTCAAAATTCTGAACAATAACTGAACAAATTGCCAACCATTTTTTTCATGAGCGAGCGTCCAAAAATCGTATTGTTTTTCTATACATTAGGTTTAGTTTCAGGCAGCTTAAATCCAAACTTGAGAAATAGTGGGTTTTTATATCAACTATCACCAATTAGGTGTCTTAAGGCTTAGGGGTTTTGGCAAAATAATGCCATTTCGAGTATTTTCCCCCATAAGACACCATTTAACATTAATGAAAATATCTGGTTTAACTTTTCTAACGTTCTCAACGTAAGCATAACGTGTACACCCACAAAGAGGAATGGCGGGTAGTGGCCGCATTAAACAGGTATGCTGTAAACGCATGCCAAATTAATCAAATACACCATTTCATTGGTACGTGTATTTAAACACTTCAAGCCATTAGAGACTTTTTTGATACAAAAATAAACGGTTATGCATAAGCACTTCTTGTGGCACAATCAATATTAACGTATAAATATGTACACTTTCAAACTTTCAGTTCGATTCCTCATACAAAGTTTAGTTTATCAAAGATATGTACAAGTTATAACCAGCATGGCACATTCTGGAAATCTTGAGATATCTTACTGACTGTATTCCATAATCTCAATGGTCCACATATTTATAATAATATTTGCATACATTTCATATTGAGTAATTTCTTTACCAGGCGTACGCAAATAATAAATCAACGGCGATATCACCCGGTGATTAGATTATACAATTATTAGGGTAAAATTATACATGTTAGGCTGTTCACCAACGAGGCTTTACCAAATCAAACAGCGCAGTCTCTTTTCGTTGTTACTGTATCTTATTAAGTTAAAAAGAATATGGAACTCTCTTCCTGCTCAAATACCCACTTTCAAGAATCTGGCCAGCTTCAAGAGGGAGGTGAATCTCTATCTGGGCGACAAGCCATCAGCAGTCTCTATTAATTAATAATGTTTCTGTTAAAGCCCAGAGATGCCTTGTTTAAAAAAAAAAGATAATACAAATAAGATGATGTCGTTACAGAGAGAATATAAACTTAAGTTTTTTTCTACAATCGTTAATAATGTATTTGGATGATTTTAAAGTTTAACATTTATCCCACTATTTACTTTTCTGGCAAGCAACAGAACCAATGCTAAGCTGTCCTCGATTCTATTACGATGCCATTCAACACTGAGCCGGAATTGGATTAAACTCTCAAATATACTTGCGTGACAATTATACAACTTTGATGCGCATTGGATATTCACTGCTATCAAATCTGTGAAGCTGGTACAAACTTATTCAACCAGTGTACAATTGTACAAAGGAGAGCGGATACTGAGCGATCTCTTTTCCTAGAATTATCAGGGGTCCACTTTTCTTTGTTAGAAACAGAGAATAGTTCTGAAGTGAGGAATGATATGCACTCCTCCGCACGTGTATGTTGCATGTGTTTTTTATAGAGAGATCAATTCTTGCACGACCTGCCCCTAGCCCCTCCATTCCATGTCCAGCAAATTTGAGTTATTTTACGAGTCTCGTAGACAGAGATTTCAAACTATGAGTCCAACACAAATTATTGCAAAAACAATTACATCCGAACATTCTGACATCCATGGCAAATGGATTACAATATTTTGACTGATGAAGTTGCAGGATGGGATTTGGTAAGAAAATGATAAAATTTTTCAAACTTTTATGCTATTCCCAAATTTCTTACACTTAGTGCGGGGAAAATGCCTTCAGTCTTGCGAATATCTAAATACGCGTATCATCAATAACAATTCCGTCTTAGAATTAGGTGTTATATGTTTGGGTTAGAAACGGATTAGCTTAATTACGAATAATTAAACTATTGAATGAATATGCATCATATCTCCGTTCGTCCAACACGTGTTTTGATATCGTGTACATCATGTTCACACAAAATGACTGGCTTAAGTAGAATACTGCGTTTCCTCGGTTTCTCAATACAACTTGTGACTTTTAAGACTGACTCGATCCAGTTGACTTCAAAATTGCATCACATACTCGTGCTCGCTCATCTTGTAGCCTACTTGGCATGCGCATCACAAAACAGATTTCAGTGCACACATATGTTGGACATCTAGTCATCTTCAGAAGACCCCAAATCAACTCCACTTCCCCATTCCTCAGATATCTGTTTCAAATCTTCCTCTGTCAGTGCACATCTGCCCAATTTCAGGCTTCTTACGTGTTTCATCTGTTTCAGGCAGCGAGCCCATGTTTGTGCAGAGCCACTCAAAGACACATTTCCTTCAAGGCTGAGGGCTTCTAGGGTTGGCATTTGACCTACTGCTGCAGCAAGGTGTTCAATGTTAGTGCTCTGCAATGAGCAATTGATTAAAAACAACTCCCGAAGTTTCCTCAAGTTTTGTAAGGGTGGGGTCCATGTTTCTGCGGAACCACCCAGCCTACCAATGTCAAGAAGGAACAAACTGACGAAATTTCTCCGATTACTGAATGACTGTAGAATATCTGCCATATCCTCGCCCGTTACTGAGAACCTCTCAATGTTCACTTGTATGCCATTATCGCATGGCTGAACACGACACTCCTCATCGGAACTACCGAAATGACAATCCACCAGATTGTCCATGCGACTGACTGATTCAGCGATATATTTCACATCGCGACTGTCAATGTTACAAACTCTCATAGAAAGCTTCTTGAGGTGAATCATCCTCTGCAAACTAGCCGCCCACGTCTTGGCGTTACCACCCAATCCATCATTGCCTGAAAGGTTAAGATCGGCCAAGTTCGGCATCTCCCCAACCGATGATGAAATATGTGGTAGATCTTGTTTTTTAATGTTACATTCCAATAAATCGAGTGATTTCATGTGAACCATCCACTGCAAACTAGCGGCCCACGTTCCTGCATTACCGCCCAGGTTATAATTGCCTGAAAGGTTAAGATCAGCCAAGTTGGGCATCTCCCCAACCGAAGATGAAATATATGGTAGATCTTGTTCATTTATGTTACATTTCGATAAATCGAGTGATTTCAGGTGAACCATCCACTGCAAACTAGCCGCCCACGTTCCTGCATTACGGCTCAAGTCATCATTTTCTGAAAGGTTAAGATCGGCCAAGTTTGGCATCTCCCCAACCGATGATGCAATATGTGATATATCTTGTACATGTATGTTACATTCCGATACATCCAATGACTTCAGGTGAACCATCCACTGCAAACTAGCCGCCCACGTTCCTGCATTATTTTCCAAGTAGCCATTGCCTGAAAGGTTAAGATCGGCCAAGTTGGGCATCTCCCCAACCGATGATGCAATATATGGTAGATCTTGTTCAATTATGTTACATTTCGATAAATTGAGTGATTTCAGGTGAACCATCCACTGCAAACAAGCCGCCCACGTTCCTGCATTACCGCCCAAGTCATTGCCTGAAAGGTTAAGATCGGCTAAGTTTGGCATTTGACTCAATGCTGCAGAGAGATGTTCAATGTCAATGCTTTGCAGTGAGAAATCGCTTATATTTAACTCCTTAAGCTCCGTCATGTTTCGAAAGGGTGGGGTCCAGATACATGCGCAACCACCCAGACCATCCATGCCATCAAGGATCAAACTGATTAAATCTCTCCGATTACTGAATGATTGTAATGTATCCGCCATATCCTCGCCGGTTAGTGAGAACCCGGCCAGGCGCAGTTGTATGCCATTATCGCATGGCTGAACGCGCACCTCCATAGACCGACTACTAAAATCACAATCCACCAGATTCTGCATTCGACTTACTGATTCAGCGATATATTTCACATCGCTACCTTTAATGTCACAATAACTCATGTCAAGCTTCTTCAGGTGAATCATCGACTGCAAACTAGTCGCCAATGTCTTGGCGTTACCACCCATTGCCTCATTGCCTGAAAGGTTAAGATCAGCCAAGTTGGGCATCTCCCCCACCGATGATGCAATATGTGATAGATCTTGTTCATGCATGCCACAGTGCCATAAATTGAGTGATTTAAGGTGCATCATTCTCTTCAAACTAGCCGCCAACGTTCCTACGTTACCACCCGAGTTTGAATTCTTTGAAAGATTGAGATCGACTAATTTTGGTACTTGACTTAACGCTGAAGCAATGTGTTCGATGTCAACGCTTTGCAGTGAGCAACCCTGTATATTTAACTTCTGAAGTTCTGTCATGTTTCGTAAGGGTGGGGTCCAGATACATGCGGAACCACCCAGACCATCCATGCCATCAAGGATCAAACTGACTAAATCTCTCCGATTACTGAATGACTGTAATATATCCGCCATATCCTCGCCGGTTAGTAGTGAGAGCCTGGCAATCGTCACTTGTATGCCATTATCGCATCGCTGAACACGCAACCTCCCAGGCCAACCAACAAAATCACAATCCACCCGATTCCGCATTCGACTTACTGATTCAGCGATATATTTCAAATCGCTCACAGTGCCACAACCAGCCATGTTAAGCTTCTTCAGGTGAATCATCGACTGCAAACTAGCCGCCCACGTTTCTGCGTTACCATCCAATCCCGTATTGTATAAGAGGTCAAGGTTTGCTACATTCGCCATCTCTCCAACAGATGAGGAAATGTATTTCACATCGAGCGAGCTTAAACAACATGTCTCAAAACGGAGTGTTGTTAGATTTTTCAATGTCTTCAGACCTCGCGCCCAGACTTCAATCGACCCTGACAACTTAACCCGCTGAAATGTAAATGTACGTACTTTAGCGAGGTAATCTACTCCCGAGGGCTCTGTGTGCTCGGCAACATGCTGCAGCAACCACGCGAGCGAGTTCAATGAGTCGTTGCTATAGTCATCTATCCGCATAGATTCAGTGAAAAACAACTCCATGAAATCTGATAACAAACCTCTTGACTGACTTTCAAAGTAGCAATTCAAGACCAATTCTTTTAATTTATTGCCTTCTCTAGTATCATGTTGCAGATTCTTCTCGTGCAGCATCCGTACTATAATATGCCCTGTGCATTGTTGATTGTCGCCGCAGCAGAAGCGCAGCATGTACTCAAAATTCAGAGGATATCCAATTTTATCAAGAATCTTCTGAAATTCCCCGTCGCCTTTCCTTAAAAGACTCTGGCAGTATATAGCTGCGCAATACTCTTGAAGTGTCTTATGAATGAACTGCACGTTATTGTGCGTGTCGCGCCACTTCATGACCCTCTGGCTAGTGAGAATACCCGCTTGTATTGCTTTATCAAGTGCACTCTTTTTAAACTCTCCCTCTTGAAATGAAAGCCTTTGCTCCGGGGAAACAAGCCCTTCTAAAGCGACTCTGCCGATTGAAATCACAATTTCTGACACTGCTTCTTCAAGTATTTGAGGCATTCTTCTCCGAAATATGTATCTAATTGCCTCACTGAACAATCTTGATAGAGTATCGGGTAGTGTTCCCTCTTCCCTCCATAATAAGCACATTAGCAGGAGTATCATGGGACTCCTTGCTAACTCAGACAGGACATTCGATGACTGAATCCTATCAAGAAGTCCCTCAGCCTCATCAAGCTTTGCAGGGAAAAACTTTCTCACATACTGCCCAATATCTTCCATCTTAAATCCCAAAACCTTCACATGGGTGAAAGGTTTCTCAATGAGTGATTTGCTTTTCAATTTAGCAAAGTGAGAAGGCCGTGTTGTTACAACTACAAAAACATTTTTGCCATATTTTCGATTGAGCATTCTTAGAATGGGACCAAATTTCTCCGGTTCGAGGTCGGTTGTCCCGAATTCATCAAAACCGTCTATGAGAATGAGCACTTTACTACCGTTGTCTTTAATGAATGCTTCCAAGCCACCCTTATCTACTGCTGTATCACCCGCTAAATGTTGAGAAAACACTGACTCAACAAGATCAGACGTTTGATCGAGAGCGGACATTTTCAAGACGAACAAAAGTGAAAACTGTTTGAGTGCAACACCCTTCGCCCAGTCATACGCAATTTTGTCAATAATGGTTGACTTCCCCATCCCAGCTGACCCACACAAAATGGCGCGTTTAATCACTTTCCCGTCTGAAGTTTTAACGAGGAAAATGTCCCCATACTCCTTAACATACCCCTCTATGTCATCCTGGTCACCCTTTTCTAACTGCAACTCTGTATATATATCCCTAATATGTTTCATGTCGTCATCGACCCAGGGTATTAACTGGACGTAACTACCTGTTGTAGTATACCGGTCTTTTAATTCACTCCTGCACTGATCAGCAGCATCACTCGGACTGGATTGCGCTCTTCCCGTGTTGGCTGTTGAAAGAAAAGAGGCAATGACATTACTCGTGTATCTTAAAACACCGGCGTAAAAAATGAACGATGCACTTAAATTCAGCGTCCCCACCCCTCCCCCATTAAAAACAGTTTCTTTGAAGCAACTGTATACAATCGCACTTCATGTTTTTGACTCGTAATAGCCGTTTTTTAGCCATATTAGCAGTTAGTGGCACAATTAGCGTCTCCGTCACTTTTTGCAGCCTAATATTTAAAGAAGTCCTATTTGCCAGTTAAACCCCGTATACTAGACTTTGTTTTAAAATTGTCTTTTTTGTTTTGCAATAAAAACAGTAGTTTTTGACATCGAGAACAAGATCACACGTTCATCTAAAAATTGATTTCAAGTGTCGATAATGAAGGGACCGGGAACAAGTCTACTTGCAAGAACCCAGAATAACAGTTTTTTCGGAGGATTGCAGCTGCCCAAGTAGACATTAAGTAGTTTTTTGTATTGGAGTGACGTAGCATTCGGGGGGTACTCTCCTTTTACAGTTTGTTCAAGAATTTGCCTTTCATGATTTGTTTTTAATATTTAACTTTCAATAAACGCGGCAATCGTGCCACCATGAGGAGCGCCAGGACAGAGACCCAACAGGACCATGGTGTCTATAGCCCCCCCCCCCCCATTCCCTCTTTCTATTTTACGGAGGGCGGATGAGGAAAAGAACAATGCGCCCTTTTTGTACGTCTACAATGCTCCCCCAATCAAAATGTCCTTGCTACGCAGCTGTTTTGTCTATAGCATTTTTTTAAATTTATCTATAGCATATTAGTTGAATATTCGGTGGTAGAAAAGAGAACATTTGTTGGGCACGGACAGTACATCTTAAAAACAATTTTTGACTACGATAGAGAGGGGAAGGCTGTGGAAATAGCAAGCGAGAGAAAGATAATAATTTACCTTGAATGCTTTCTGGCATGGTCACGTTTTGAGTGATGTTCAAAGTTGGTTGATAAACAGGACCCATGAAGGTCGGATTATTTGTACCGCCAATATGCATGGAATCCACTGATACGTGTTGCACAGGTCCACAATGGGGTACAACAGGTGACAGGGATGAGGTTTGAAGTTGGAGTCCTACAGGTGCGATGTCTTGAGCTGAGCTTGGACCTTGCATTGTATGTTGGTCTTGTGATATCCTTTCTCTGACCACTGTCTCCTGTATCTCTGAAGGATTTCTTGGTGTAACACCCACCTGCCCATGACCTTGTTTCTGGTGTGTTGAACTTTTCTGTCCATGGTCCTGGGATGATAGTATCCTCTCTTTCTGAATATTTGGATCTGTACCGCCTGCCTCTTGCTGGTTTTGTCTCTGTCCCTCAGATAAGGTAGACCCTTTCTGCTGGCGTTGTTCTTTAGCGCCTCCCACTTGTACCCCTGTATGAGGTTTGTCTTCGTCACTAACTTCCTCCAGACTCGGTCTTTGGTCCTCAGACGATGCAGTCCCTTTCTGCTTGATATGTTCTTTAGCCACTCCCACTAAAACATCTTTTTGAAGTTTGTCTCGGTGACCAACGTCCTCCTGCCTCGAAATATTTCCTTCAGATGATGTAGTCCCTTTTGGCTTTTTCCGCTCTTCGTGAAACCCTGTCCTTTGGTTGTCTGCCTGCCTACTGTGTTCATCCCCTGCCTGCTCTTGTCCTGAATTTTGTTCTCTCGACTCTTTTTTCTTTTTCGGTAATAATGCACGAATAGACCTTTTAATACGACTTTTAAATGAGGTTGATTGAGATGATTTCATTGAAACATCTGATGAATTCTGTTCTCCGACCCCTGCAACTTGATTCTCTTCTTTGGGTTTGTCTCGATGACCAACTTCCTCTTGACTCGGTCTCTGTGCCTCATCAGATGGTCTTATCTGTTTCTGTCTGCCCTGTTCTTCAAGAACTCCTTGTTCATGTCTCTGAAGTTGGTCTTGTTTCTCGTGTCCCGATCTCTGTCCCTCAGATGATACAGTCCTTTTCTGTTTGCTCTGCTCTTCAGCGTCTTCCACTTGTACCTCTGGTTGAGGTGTGTCTCGTTGAGCAACGTCTTCTCGTCTTGGTATCTGTCCCTCAGATGATGCAGTCTTTTTATGCTTGCATTGTTCTTTATTCCCTCCCACTTCAACTTCTGGCTGAGGTTTGTCTCCAGATGAAGGAGTTCCTTTCTGCTTGCTCCGGTCGTTATCACCTCCAACTTGTACCGATGACTTGGGTTTGTCCCGATGAACCATTTCCTCCTGCCTCAAAAGTCCCTCGGACGATGAGCTCTCTTCCTTACTGCGTTGTTCTTTAGCCCCTCCCACTTGAACATCTGGCTGGGGTTTGTCTCGATGACCAAGTTCCTCCTGTGTCATTCTCCGTTGCTCATCTGAGGGTATCATAAATGCTAGCTCAGCACGCCCGATTGAATTTAACGCAATTCTTAAGCTCTGAAATCCTTCTTCGCGATTTGTTTGCTTTCTCCACCAAGAAAGAAGCATCTGGAGGCTCCTTTCTTTGTTGCCTTGAAAGGTGGTATGGATTTCCTTGATTTTCGTTTCTGAGAATCCCATAGATTCTGCCAATTTTTTCCAGGATGATTCAGTTTTGGAAGCCAAGTCCCGGAAGATCTGTTCATCAAGCGGGTGTTTATCTGCAACACAAAATGAAGCCTGTTTGTGAGTAGAGTGTGTTAGGCTGCTCTTTTGGATTAAATATTAATTCATAAATACAAAGGATGTTAAGGAACTTCAGACACTACTTAATAATTAATATCGTAATGAATACTAACTACATGATATGATTTTGTGCTGAGGCTTATATCTCTGTCAGTCTTTATTGAACTATTTAACTGAGCGGGTAGGTGAGGAAATGCTGAATTTTCCTAACTACATATACATTCCAGTGAAATTACATCGGTGGACGCAGTTCAGCACATTTACATGTTGCGCACTTTCACCACAGGAATAAACTAAACAACGCTCAATCGAGTGCACATAATTACAAGGAGAGTTTCCAAAAAGTTTTTTTACAGCATTCCTTTCCCTGACACATATTAGAGAGCAAGGCACGAATTTAGTTATGCCCAGCTAAGTTCTGGATTCTCTGATTATGTAACACAGAAGCTATCTTTATTCAAAGTCACCTTTCACATAAACCCATCTTGTAAGGGAATGATTCCCTTAAGCATTTACCTTTTGGTCCACCGCCCAGTAAGCCATCAGTACACAGACGGACTGAAATGTTCTCGTCCTGATGAATTCCACAGTCGTGAAGTGTCAGCAAATTACAGAGCTGAAAAAAGTAATATCATGAAATAATGCACATTTTTTGGAAAGAAGGTTTTCAAAATTACAGTTTCATAATTAAGTTTACAAAACACGAGTCAAACCACTTAGAATAGATTTAACTTTTACGTTGTGGTTTTTTTTTATCGTAAGTCTAAATCGGTGGGGCTAAAATAATCAAGTAATCGCTGCACGTTTCTTGAACTGAAGGGCTAAAACACCATTGTTCTGACATCAGAAGCATGATTATACACTCATTTCATTTTGAAACACCAGAGGTTGCCACTAAAACCCACAATACACGGCCTTCAATGCTATGGAAAGTTTATATGTACACGAAGTTTACAACATGCTTCAATTTGTAAAAATATGGAGCCATCATTACCTCGAAGTTACGAAAGTTTCTCCTGATGTAAAGTCGCTGTTTTTGAGGATGCACACCAATTTTCTCGCTTATTATCACTTTTAAGAGCAAGACAGATGTCTCTGGATCCACTCTCATACAAAGTATCGTGGGTTTCTGTAAGATGTGAATCCGTATGAAGACTTGCACATATCTGCGACTGCAGAAAAAAAGGTTCTGCATGGTAAGGCTGTTTAATTGTTTGAATTGACAAATTAAAAGAATAAAGGTAAAGACCATCAACAATTACTGTAACCATTCTCTGCACTTTAATGTTAGTGAGGCAATTTGTTTTACAAGACAATTGAGTTATCTAAAAGAAAAAAATAATGATAATAAAATAAAACACGAAATTTGATGCTTGGGTAATTCTTCAAACACAAGGTGCAGTACGAATACCAGCATTTAATCGTGTTTTACCTGATAAGCTGAGGTTTGTCTTGATCACACACTTGTTCCTTTTTCAGTTTCTCTTCCTCGGTTGATGCCGCTCCATTTTGTTTGCTCTCCTCCTCAACTCCTGCATCTTGACGCCTTTCTGGCTCGGGTCCAGCTGCTTCGTCTCTCGATTCGCTCGTTACTGATGTAAACAGAAAAACAGAGTGCATACAATTGTTTACAAATGGCTTTTTTCACTGATTTTGCTTTGTACATTTTTATTTTGTTCAAACAATCCACAAAGCAGTTTTTTAATAGCTTTTTGGCTGTAAAAAGAGCGTGTGGTACCTCATCAATTCTTTTCTGTGATCTGAAAAATACAGCGTAAGTCTAGCTTTTACTTTTAGCTCACCCGGTAAATTTTTGGCCAAATCAGTCAACCCGATGGCCTCCAATGCTCGTCTCAGCTTCTGAGCTGCTTCGTTGCGATCTGTCGTCTTTTCCCACCAAGTGAGTAGCATGTGACGGCTCTCTTCAGTGCTGCCTTCGTTGGTGGTTTGGATGTCTGCAATTTCCGCTTCTTCAAATCCTAAGTGTTTGGCAAGTTCCTTCCACGATGATTCAATTTTCGGGGACAAGCCCTTGAGGTACTCATCGTCAATTGCGGCTTTGTCTGCCAAAAGAGTTTTCAAGAGTGCCTTCAGTGAAACATTTTCTGAAACATTGCGTCCACAGGCGTATATGGTTGTTACGGTGAGCAGACCGTTTGATTAAAGAGTTTTGACAAAATGTGTACTAAATATGCAAGTTGTTACCAGTCTTGGAGGTTCATGCAATGCATTTAAAATATAATCTGATGAAATTGTATTTCATAATGAAAGGATCTCAAATATGATTTTTCTGTTAATGTTTTCTTGTACAATTACTTTACATTGGATATTGACTAAAGGCATTGCCTTTTCAAAGAATGTGACTTGTTCATTTTTAATGAGTCTGTTAATGAATTATAAGTACCGTGAATGTAAAGTTATTATCTATGTTTATGCTTAGTTTTGTCGCTAATAATAACTCAGATGAGGAGGGGAGTAATATAACGGTCCAGTTATTAATAAAAGCCACATTATGTAACAAACCATTCTACCATGAGCATGGGCGTAGCATGGGGGGGGGGGACAAGGGGGGCACTTGCCCCCCCCCCCGGAAAAGCAACCAAAAAAAAAAAGAGGCGCGAAGACAAAGTGGTGTAAATTTAATGAGTTGGGGGGGGGGCAAAATGTCCCTGCCCCCCTCTAAAACTGATAAATCGAGAATGTGTTGAGAAAAACAAGCATTTTTTGGCCAAATTTTTTTTTGCCCCCCTCTAGAAAAAATCCTGGCGACGCCCATGACCATGAGACTGTGCATGCAACACCGCACTATACCAATAAAATCAATTCGAAACCAAAGACGAAACGAGCAACATCGTGTTATTTCATCTATTTAAAACCAAGCCGTAATAATGGTATCAACGTATAGCAGTTAACTAATATTATTAACTACAGCCGCAACAAAAAGAGACTTTTGTTCTTAATCCTCAGCTCAACAAAAGATAGCAAAATCGCCATAGAAAATAGTTTATAATTCGTTTCCTGAACGTTGTCATTTACCTTTTTGTACCTCGTCGTTTTTCACATTTTCTTCTTCGGTTGATGCAACCCCGCTTTGTTTGCTCTCCTCGTCAACTCCTGCATCTTGACGCCTTTCTGGCTCGGGTCTAGCTGCATCGTCTCTCGATTCGCTCGTTACTGATGTAAGAAGGAAAACAGAGTGCATTATATTGTACTGTTTACCAATTGTTCCTAAAATGTCTTGACTGTGTTGTTTTACAATCAACGAGGTCGTTTTTAATTGTGCCGGCCTATTCATGAGTACCATACCCATATTTTTGTTCTGAAAATACATCGTCTAAATTTCAATCCAGTCGGAAATCACTTTTGAATGATAGAAAACTGTTTGTTCACATTCATTTAGCTCACCCGGTACAGTTTGGGCCAAATCAGTCAACCTGATGGCCTCCAATGTTCGTCTCAGCTTCTGAGCTGCTTCGTCGCGATCTGTCGTCTTTTCCCACCAAGTGAGTAGCATGTGACGGCTCTCTTCAGTGCTGCCTTCGTTGGTGGTTTGGATGTCTGCGATTTCCGCTTCTGCGAATCCTAGGTGTTCGGCCACTTCCTTCCATGATGATTCAATTTTCGAACACAAGTCCTTGAGGTAGTCTTCATAGATAGTGGCTTTGTCTGTCCAAAAATAAAATACGTTTAAGTTAACATTTTTCAAATGTCTCCACAACGGTTTAAGTTATAACGTAGCACTTCACTTATGTACTACAGCTGCAGCAAACTAGTCTCTTGTTATTTATTAATAGCTCAAATTTAGATTGTTTATTTATTTGAACATTTACTCCTCTAAATTTACCTTTTGGTACATCGTCGTCATTCGGATCATCTATGGACAGCCGGAGAGAGATGATTTCATTCTTGTCGACACCATTCTCCTCAAGTGTGAGCAAGTCACAGAGCTAACAAAGTGGATAATGTAAGAAAGTAAATTACATAATCAGGAGAAACAGGGAGGATATAAGATGTTAATCATTCAAACTTCCAGCAAATTACATTCGTTGAAGCCTTTCATAGTGTGAAGGGAGGGGTTGTGATTTTTTTTAATGCACTGTTTAAAACGTGAAAATAATATGAAATCTTGCATTCTACATAATTATACCCTTTCTAAAATACCGAAAATCTAGGTGTTGATATTTCAAATTGAACAACTTACCGGTATTATTAATGAAAGTATACCTACCTGGAAGATGTCCCTGATGTACAGACGCTGATATCGTGCCTCCACACCGATCTTCTTCTGGATTACCTCTTTCAGAGATGAGACGGATGTCTCGGGATGGAGTTCGAGATATAGTGTCTTGGGTTTATTTGAAAGTGTGGTCCGAACAAATACCGGCAGTTTCTGTTTTACATCTTTGGTATTACTGTGAAAATAGAGATAAAGTCTGTGTAGACTTAGAAATGCATTATTCTACAAAAGAACTAGATCAGTGAACACTTCATTTTGAGGCTATAGTCAAAGTCACATTCACTGTCACGAGTCTATGAAAAGTATTGCACAAGTTCACTCAACTTTTACACAAGTAACTGGAAAGAGTCAATGATTCAACAAATCCTTTAATTATGACCCTCATTTGAAATGAATAAATGTCATTGCTGTTTACCTCTGACTTTCATGTGTCTGTTTTGATTGTCTTCGGATCCATCGTTTTGATGGTCTCCTCTTTGCACAGCAATCATCCAAAGACGTTTTCCCGTAATGCAGTACAGACAGGAAAGCTTGTTTCCTCCTTGGTTTGACTTTAGTCTTCCTGCTGATGAGTTTGGCGTTGGAGTGGTCGTACACGACGGCTGTTGCCTCAATGTATGCATCCAACTGCTGAACTGTCTTTTGCGCCATCTTGATTTATAGTAGTAATCAGGTCGAAGTACTCTCACTGAAGGAACGAGAAGGCAAACCATTGTTTTTATCAGTTTAAGGCTATCCTTCGTGTCTAAGGAGCTAACCCAGCGGGCAAAATACGTTGATGATCTAACGTTGAAACAACGTGAGATATCACCGTAGAATCAACGTTGACATTTTAACGCAGATTTTATGTTGAAAATCCTACGTTGTTTTTTAATTCACACCGGGATTATTTTTACAAGAACGGAACGAGGCATGGGATTATGTTTCACTCGACCTCAAGCCAGGCGGGTTGAAGCCATCACCCTTGGGCATCACACTCATATTTCCGGCCTCGCTCGCTGCGAGCGGGTTGCTGACAGATATTTCCGGCCTCACTCCTTGCGTATTTATCTGTCATCCGTTCCGAGTACAGCCCGGTTTTTACTCGGCGCGAAAGCGAAATCGAACGCGAATTTGTGACGTCGTGTCAAGTATTCGCGCTGCGAATTCGTAAAAGTTGAGCACGTTTTAACTCAGGCGAATTTCGCAGCGAACGTTTCATGACGTCAAATTCGCTTCGCATTCGCATTCGCGTGGAGTATGAACCGGGCTTACCGCAAACTTTTGGCGTGTATACACGGCCTACGGCGCAAACTGGTAAATGTTGAAACAAACGATTGAAATTACAAATTGATCTGACGTAGAAATACTGACGTTGAAACAACGTGATAATCACGGATATCGCCATCTGTGTGGCCCACGATCATTTCAGGGTGCATTTCAATAGAATTACGCCTTATCATGTACAACGTCATGATGCGATGCATTTGTATTTAAATCCCCCCTCCCCTGAGGTTCCATGTGAAAAATTAACTACAACTAAATACTGAAGGGTTTTGTGTGTGCACGAATATTTTATTATACAGGGTGACCCCCCCCCCTCCCCAAGAAAAATGCAACCCTGAAACATTTGCCTTTTTTCAAAGACGTGCTCAGTTATTTTTTTATGTTTTGGATATGCGATTAAAGCTGAGAGTTTTTTTTCTTTCAAGTGCTGAAAAAGATAATGAAAACAGCACATTGGGTTGCTGAGAAAATGTCAATTATGTAAGACAACTCCTTTTTGTGGTCCATTCCAATGGCATTACCACAGTTAAGGGATTTACACTGTAATTATTTGTGCATGAAATATATGTAGCGCATTTTGTTCTAGTCCAAACAACACGGTGCATAATAATGACAAGAGTACATGGAAACACCTTTTATTTGCCACCTGAACAGGTATCTTATCCTTTTTAGTCCATCATAAACCTTTCCAGCATCATAAATATGTCAAAACATTAAAAGAAAGTGCACAAATGAAAGACAATTGCACAGGGCTTACACAGCCGTGTGCTTGCGAAGTCAAAGCGTCTGCCGTTGATAGGCAAAGCTAATCCGATAACGTATTTAGACGCTACAACAGAGCAGTTCAATGCATGCACCCAAAAAAACATGGCCTTTTGAACGTTGTGTTTCTCAGAAAATTATGCTCAGTATGATTGAAATGTTAAATTATAACGGAAGAAGAAATTCTAAACTTCATGTCAGTGAAAATCGCCGTCATCGATGCCAAAACGTCCATACTGGTTACTGGTAAAAGTGACCTTAAAGTCGGGAAGAAATCGTTCGAAAACGTCCCCAAATCTATGTTTTTATACCAAATTCTAAGAATTTCCCCAAGTTATTATTACACGAGTAGTTTGAACACTTATATCATCTAAGTATATTCCGAATTTCACCTTGAACTATCTCCAAGGAAAATTTCAACTAGGATTTTTTTCCGACCCAACCCACGTGCATGGCTCAGCAAAGTGCCGTAGGCGCTACGGTTGACCGATTTCGGCACGGCAACACAGTGAAGAAAAGGGCATATCAGCATATATATTAGCGTCACTCGGCGTGTGGGTCTCGGTATCGACCAAAGGAAGCCGGCAAAAAGGGTGATATTTATCAATTAAATAACTCGTGAAGGAGGCTTTTCTCCAAATTATTACTGCACAACATAATGAATATGAACTTTATTAATATTCGTGAGACTTGAAAAGATTGACAGATATTGCAGACGCCATGTGTTACAACTTTCAAAAATGCACGTACCCAGGCATATTTTTTTTTTACTTGGATCATTATAAGGGAAATAAACCCTGAAAGTTGCATGAAGATACAACTGTATACGGTTTCCAAACGGGGGAATTTCATTTTCAAAGATTTCGCCCTCCTATGTGAACATGTCTGTGTGCATGTAGTTTCATGCAAAATAAAGTGTTACGTAACCTTTATAAATCGCCCTTCGCAACCACACGGCTGTACAGTAACACGTTTCACTGTTTGAAGCACCATTGGAAAGGATGAAAAATCACTTCTTTGACATAATTGGCATTTTCTCAGCAACCCAATGTGCTGTTTTCAAAGTTGTTGATTGAAACATTATTGTCAGAAAATTTACTAACTGACTTACTGCCATACTTAAACCACAAACGAATTACCAACAACAGGCAATTTGCGACGGCAAAATATAAGAAATTCAAGAAACTTTAGGCGCTGAAACAGTTGTAGCACTGAGATTTTTACGGAAAATGACATCACACTTTTGCATTAGCATAACTACAAAATACCTTCGAAATGGCGAAATGAACATTACAAAAACCAATGAGACACAAAGGTGCAATTTCAGTTTTTATTAGCCTAATGGCATTTTATAGGATGCGGATCGAAAGTCCATTGATTAAACAACTGTACCACTACCCTTTCACCTATTTAATAGTTGCAGCAAATTCTGTACTACCTTACCCCAAGTACCACGGTCCTGATAGGCGGGGCTAACACGCATTGGGTTAGTGTCATTGTAGCATCATAGGGGAGGGAACAATGTGCTCCGGCCCCAGCCCGTCCTGAGAAGACACCAAGTACCACGGTCCTGATAGGTGGGGCTAACACGCATTGGGTTAGGGTCACGGCAGCATCATAGGGGAGGGAACAATGTGCTCAGACCCCAGCCCGTCCTGAGAAGACACGAAGTACCACGGTCCTGATAGGCGGGGCTAACACGCATTGGGTTAGGGTCACTGCAGCATGATAGGAGAGGGAACAATGTGCTCTGGCCCCAGCCCGTTCTGAGAAGACACCAAGTACCACGGTCCTGATAGGTGGGGCTAACACGCATTGGGTTAGGGTCATTGCAGCATCATAGGGGAGGGAACAATGTGCTCTGGCCCCAGCCCGGTCTTGAGAAGACACCAAGTACCACGGTCCTGATAGGTAGGGATATCACGCATTGGGTTAGGGTCACTGCAGCATCATAGGGGAGGGAACAATGTGCTCTGGCCCCAGCCCGGTCCTGAGAAGACACCAAGTACTACGGTCCTGATAGGTGGGGCTAACACGCATTGGGTTAGGGTCACTGCAGCATCATAGGGGAGGGAACAATGTGCTCCGACCCCAGCCCGTCCTGAGAAGACACCAAGTACCACGGTCCTGATAGGTGAGGCTAACAAGCATTGGGTTAGGGTCACTGCAGCATGATAGGAGAGGGAACAATGTGCTCCGACCCCAGCCCGTCCTGAAAAGACACCAAGTGCCCCGGTCCTGATGGGCGGGGCTAACACGCATTGGGTTAGGGTCATTGCAGTATCATAGGGGAGGGAACAATGTGCTCCGACCCCAGCCCGGTCCTGAGAAGACCCCAAGTACCACGGTCCTAATAGGCGGGGATATCACGCATTGTGGCCAGGGTCCAATACAGTTACGTGTAGGCCTAACATAGCATTTCTCGAAGAAATGCATTATTTGAAATAACAAAAACAAGCCTCTTTAAGATCACATATCTAGACATCCAATCCCCATTTGAACTGACACCGTGTCAGCCCATTACAGGAAATCTGGTAACACTGATATTCAACTGATGTATTCAGCCCTTTAGGCCATTTAAAAGCGATCGAAGCGAATTAAATGGCAACAACAACCGAAGATTCAATAATGATCTAATCAATGCAGGGGTTCTTTGGTTCCACAGTGGTAGACACACCCAAAGCAATTGAGCCCAGTTTCTCTTTTTTTAAATTGTATCTGGGTCTTCAATAATATGAATCAGCCTAAAAAAATACAGACTCGATTTCGAGTTTTGTTTTAGGGCAATTGATCCATTCCAATTCACGAGTGTGGCACTAACCGGTTGGCATAATTTGTACAAATAAATGGACCAACTGATGTCCCCGTGAAATGTCCGGGAGAGTAGCTCAATAGCAGGGACCTAGGAACTGGCCATCCCTGCATGTTGTCGGTAATGGTAAAGTCTGGAATGCCACGGCAGAACAGCCCTGGTCTACGTCCGGTTTGGAGGTTTGAAGAAAAAAGTTTGTGACCGACAAGGCCCCCTTCACCGGGAGTTTTAATAGACGCCTAACAACATCCTGCTATAGAGTCATAACGCCAGTCATAATGCACGTATTGTACGCACTCCTGGTCTAGTCTTCATCCTATAGTCTGTGATTGTAATAGATGTGGGCAGATTCGCTGATTAATTAGGCTAGACCAGGTTTTGACCAATCAGCGGGCGCTTTCTATTAACGGGTCTTCGGTCATTTACCCGTTGTGCGTCACAGACAATGGATAAAAAAACCTGTGTCACGCGCTCTGTATCATGCACCCGGCTAATGTATTACAAAACACTACATTTGAATTGACCAATCAAACTATTTAGTCCTGAGTTGGGGAGGAAATGACGTCACGATTTAGTAAAGTCGTCTCCGATTGCCTGGCGTGCGGCTTGCATTTATCTGCATGTCCAGACATATCAAACGTTATGCAGGAGACTTGGCTCCGCGGATAACGGATGATACTCAGACTATCAACATCTGTGGTTGTCATCAAAATTAAACAATTGTATTTAGAGCTGCAATGTTGTACAAATCCTCTCACATTTTAATTTGTATCATTTTGATGCTCACGAAACAAAACTGTCGGCACATGCAGTAATTAACCGGCTGTAAAATAATTAATGTCATGTTCATTTACAGGTAAAGGGAGAGCTAGCGCATGGATGTGGTCCCAACCATGAATGAGTATTTTGTTATTTTTCGAAATGTGTAAGCTCTTCGATTAAAACAAAATGATGCTTTTACCCAAGTGGCATTTAGGAATGCGGATATGAAGTGTAACAACTGTTAATACACCTGAACTTCTTTAACAACAGCACCACCACCTGTTTGCCTCATTAAGGGTTGCAGCACATTCTTTACTAGCTTGTACCATGCAGGAAATAACACAAGGAAATAGGCAGAAAAAAGCAATCTGAATGACTTTGATCCTTGACCCTGCCATACGATAGTCTATGTTAATATAGACCATAGCGAAAGCCATGGAGACTTGGCTCCGTGAATAACGGGTGATACTCAGACTAACCTTACGAATGTCAGCACCACAAGATAATGTGCAGTCAAATTGGTACACACAGAGACGGCCCAAAACAAGACGAACAATGGTGTCAGTTCAGAGGGGGTGGGACCTTGAATGAATATTTTGTTATTTCTTCAAAATGTGTAAACTCTTCCATTTTTAATACGGTGTTTTTGATCAAAGTGGCATTTAGGAATGGGAATGTAAGTGTAATAACTGGCAAATAACCTCCACTTATTAAACAACTTATTTGTGGACACGTTTGGTCTAACGGCGGAGCACAGGATATATCATGATCAAGAGGTTGTGAGTTCAAGCCCCATCATGGCCATGCCTGTTGTGCCCTTGAGTAAGGTGCTTTACCTCAATTACTCCTCTCAACCCAGGTGTTAAATGGGTACCAGCATTATTCAATGCTGGGAAGGTAACAGACTCGCTGTGGAGGAGGTGTGGCGATCCCCCAACGGCAGCATCTGAGTCTGGCCCAATCGCTAAACGAAAGAGAGATGGGCACTCCGTTCCTGTGAACACAGGTTCGTCCCTTATACCTTTTACCTTATTAAACAACTGCACCACCACATGTTTACCTCTTTAAGAGTTGTAGTACATACTTTACTAGCTTGTACCATGCAGGAAATAACACAAGGAAATTCATAGGCAGGAACAGCAATCTGAACGACTTTGATCCTTGACCCTACGCCTTACGAGTGTCAGTCTTTTAATACTCTTTATCCATGGTTCACTTTCAAATAAAAACGTTTGTAAAAAGCTGCAATGTTTGACAAATCCTCTTACTTTTTGTTCGGTATCATTTTGTTACTGTTAAAAAACAAACACTCGGCACAGTAACCGGCTTTACATTAATGTCATGTCCACTTACGGTTGAAGAAAGAGGATGCTTAATACAGAGGTAGTCCCGACTTTGAATAAGTATTTGTTGGGTTTTTTTGGAAATGTGTAAAAAAAAAAAATACGTTGAAAGGGATGATGACCTGCCTTCACTGAGGAACAGAAAATCGTATCCAGCGGCCGCGCACGTACGCCTAGCGCCTGCACGACGGGCACCAGGGCCCGTGTCATGTCAAAAAGTGTCCGGTATCATGGAGGAGGGTTTTTAGGGATAAGAATTAAAAGGAAAACACATTTTGGGTCTAAACAACATGTACACACACACAGGGTAAACTACAATGGACTTTACTTAAAAGACAGCACGGATGATTGAAAAACAATTTTAAACAAGAAAAGTATTGTTAAAAAAACACAAATGCCCCGCAACCATGCCTATATTTCCATGATATAACACCACTTCATTAACATCAACTTACCCGGGTCACATGTAACGTTCATTGACATCGTTTTTGGTTTTTGTTTAGGTTACATATGTAATGTATTGATGCCTATGATCCCAAAATGATTTTTTTGTTTTAAGCTTCTCTGTTGGGAAGTCATTGTATGTGATGTAAGCAAACTGACTGAATATTTTCAGCCTGAAGCAGGACACTTCTCCAAGGCAAATCCTTTGAGCATAATCCTTTGAGCATTTACAAGTTTGCCTACACGGAAATAAGAATTTTTAAATAATCAAAAGAACATATGGTTAATTGAATAGGATTGAGTTATCACCGTGACATCATTTCTTTGGTTTTTATTAATGAGAACAGTTGGCCTATGTGGTCCGAAAGTGACTCAAAATCCTAAGAACAACCTACAGAGCTGCATATACATGTACATGTACTACGGTGCAAGTCTCAAGTTTTAGTAATACATGCACATGTTCATGTGTTTGTTTAGAAAACTTTTTTCTGCTGTTTCGATTTAAAAAAAATGACTGTCCAAGAAAAAAAGGTGGAGAAGCCACATTGATTATACAAAACACATGTATAAACAGTGTACAGGCCCCCTAATATTTTAGTGAGTGATTACATTTGCACATGTATACTGGTTTGGTAAAAAAAAAAAAAATCCCATTGTTTTAATCCTAATGACCTTGACCTTTGTCTGATGGGGTCCAAACTTATTCATTTTCTATAAAAGAAAAGTTATACTAGTAAGCTACCTTCATTGTATCAAGGTTCAAGACATACATGGACGAACAAATCCAGATATCGCTGTAGTACCAAATGCACACGCACGTGTGATCTGATTCACCATGCCCTCTGGAGACGTGTGTACAATAGGGAACAAAAAATTGTATACGTCTCCACAGGACAATTTCTATAGATCATGAATACGTCTCCACATGATTTTCACGAAATAGATATATGGAGTTTACTCAAAAAAATAGGAATTTCGAAGGTAGGTTGATTTGTCGCAAATGGAAGCGTTTTAGAAAAGGGATTTTAAGTCCAAATTTTAGCCAAGGAAATTAATTCTGGTTAAAATAAGAGCATTTTGAAACTTCGCTTTCAAACTCGAAAACTTTACTACACGAGAACAAAGAAATTTATCCACAAGAATACAAATTTCAGTATGAGTGCACACACACGGATGGGTAGCGTCAGAAGCACACTGGGAGGAAGGTACACATATCATAATTTATGCCCCTTCGGCTTCGCCGGCGGGGCATAAAAAAATTGTGATCTGGGTTTGGTGAACGACTAAGAACAAGTGACTCGTGACTCGGACTCGGACTCGAAGCTTGTGACTCGAGAATCGGACTCGGACTCGAGGCTTGTGATTCGTGACTCGGACTCGAAGCTTGTGACTCGAGAATCGGACTCGGACGTGACTTTGGTGACTCGACTACAACACTGGCTGTAAATACCCCATTTTGATTACTTACCTGTTATCTCTGTTTCGGTCAGGTTCACCACAGTTCGTACTCACCGGCGATGAAAGACATGCGTCCCACCACCACCCACCAGCAACTCTAAGAAGTGAGGATGTTTTTACTTGAACTTATCTATACCGTACCTGCACAACTGCACAACTTGAGTCATCTGGACTTCTCCTTGGACAAGCAATGTGCTTTTAAGGAGTATCCAGCACTCTACACTTGGTGAGTTTACTCCATCATCAGATTTATATTGTTTAGAAGAAATGAGGAACAGTCAAGGAAATATTTCGAACTAATCCTGGAATGTGTTTATGCTGCGAACTTATGCCTTCATGCTGTGACGTGCACTGGTTGCACCAGTGTTCATACTTCCTCATACCAGTTGTTGGATTCCCTGAAATATTGTTACAGTGGGGGACGTCACAATGCGCGTGCGCTGTTCCGCCCTGTCAACTAGACTGGTTCCCAGGTCTTCTATCTTTCCTGACTACGAATGGAGCGAGAACCAATCTACCTGTCACCTCGTCGCTGTTGCGGACCAACAGACTCGTAGACTGGGTTGTTGCACAGACTCGGGGGTGGGGGGTAGCCAAAAATACTACTTAAATGAACAGCGAGTATTGGCATGGCGAATGTTGAGCATATGACCATGGACTTTTCACCCAAATTTCCACCGTGATGCAGTGTATACCTGTGGCCTAGACGAGAACCCAACTATGAAAATGGCTGGAGAGTTACGAAGTATTTTTCTTTACACTGATTGAAAATTAATCTGGTATCTACTTGCATATATGTTCCTTTCAGTTATGGCACCCTGAAACAAATATTGATTTTCAAATTATAAGACCCTCTATCTACCAACAGCATATGGAGCACCACAAGGGTCTATACTTGGCCCACTATATGTATAGTTTGTCAAGAATGTCAATGGAATGCCTGGTGTTGTAAAACATTGTAAAACTGTAAATTTACTGTAGCAATGTGGGTTTACATAAAGCACACATAATGGGCGATCACATAGCGGGCGACTGGTATTAAGTTTAAGTAACCCGTATGCCATGTACAACGTATGCTTTTTTTTTAGGTACTTCTGCCCTGTATTAGAGGGGTAAAAGGTTAGTTTGGCCCACGTGCTTTTAAGCCATGAATAATGTTTGACCTTTGGGGAATTGATACATGGTTTGACCTTTGGGGAATTGATACATGGATATGGATGTGTGCGGGAAAGATAATGAAAGAACGTTGTTTTTTTTGGGGGGGGGGACACAAGTTGTGGAGATTGAGTGGAGCAATAAAACCAAAAGGCAATGAATGAAACCAGCGTCTGGACCTCTTATTAAACTGTCGTTTCGCTACATTACGTATGCCGATGACACGGCCTTATTCTTTGCCTCACAGAACTCTACTCACATCGGCAAAACCAGCCTTGGAGGCTGACATGACTTGTTCAGGGTAACAGAATGGTTGAACGAGAACATACTCTGAATTTAAGTAAGACCAAACTATTATGTTTATGGCCACAAGACAGAAGCATGGGCGTCGCCAGCATTTTTTCCGGGGCGGGGGCAAAGCAAATTTTCCCCCAAAATTCCTTAACTTTTTCATTATATTCGCAATTTATCATTTTTCCGAGCGCAAGCAGGGGAGCATTTGCCCTAACACCCCCCCCCCCTCCATCAAATTAACAGCAATATGGCTTCGCACCTCTTTTTCCTTTTTGTTTTCGTTTCCAGCGGAGAAGGGGCAAGTGCCCCCTTTCCCCCCCCCCCCCCCCGCCGCTTATGGACAGAAGTTAATTATTTTGAAGTTTTACAAGTAGAAGTTGGTGGTGAGGTGCTAGAAAATGTTGATTCTTTTCATTACTCGGGTGTTTCGCTCAGCTTTGCAAGCTTCGATTGGACAGTTCATGCGGATAAATTGATAAGCGAGGTTTCAGCTGAGATCTCTTTTGTTCGGACTAAGGCCCAAAAAAAATACTCGGTCTCTGGTCAGCGTGCGTCGATTTTAATCATGCACGTCAACTTTTTTTTTCTCAAATTAACACGGAAGCTACAACAGCGCCCTCTATTGCCGTGCCTCCTCAAATTTTTGTACCAAGGAGCACCAAGGAATGGGGACATTGCCTCAAGGTAAATGATAAAGGGCACCAAGGCAAATTATGGAGGACATCAATGTATAATGAGGACACAAACAAGCAAAATAGCTTGTCTGTACAATACAAGCTCGAAAAAAAAGCCACCCCCCCCCAAAAAAAAAATACGCGTCGCCGCATCAATTCCGGAACTTCGGTCTGACCAGAGACCGACTTTTTTTTTTTTTGGCCTAACGTCACTTTTCAGACCAACATTAATTCTCCACCGATAAAACACCTATCCAACCCCATTTTGATAACTTGTGGGGTGGTTTGGGGTTATCTGGTTTTTGAACAGCAAAATCAACTCCAAAAAGTACACAACAGAGCAGCCAGGGCAATAGTTTGTGCTCCTCTAAGAGCACGTGGATTTTGGATTCGACTTAACAAAATCAGAGATCATCATGCCGTTATCTTGGTTTATATTAATAATCTCTCTCCAATTTGTCTTGATCATTTGAACACATAAATCATCTGCATAATACTAGGGCCAGGCATAATGGGGAAATGCAGCTGCACTACTCTCAAGAAGGGTCAAACAACAATTATTTCCAAAGATTAAAAAAATACATAGTAAGACGTGGGTAAAGTATATTTCAAGCCAAGATGAATAAAGGCATCGAAGGCATGTAACATCATTTGCTCTTATATTGTCGTTTTCTCCAACGAAAGTGAGGCGAAACACAACTAACCTGTTGTTTGAAGTCAGAGGCTATAGCGAGGAAATAGAGAAAACACGTGAACGGGTCGCAAATACAGAAAACACGTGAACGGAACCACATTTTTGTCATGCATATATCAGACGTTTGCAGTGTGTGGCGCTGCACACGTGAACGTCCGATCGTCAAGACTATGCTTGGAGCTTGTGAGTTATGCAATATTTGCCCAGTATGATTTCAAATTCGAGAAATCGACTGGTATCGGGTAATCGAACGCTATGAAGTCATCCCGGTAAACACTGCAAATCTTCTCAACAATTTCAGGCGGCACGTGTGAGAAGTACTCCAGCAAACGCGTCGTGTTTGAGCTGCCAGTATAGGGCTTGGGAAAATCGAACTTCACATGACCTTTGACCCCCAGTTTGTCGATGAGGTAGTCTGTGTCCTGAGGCAGAGTCTCCAGTTTGCCGATGTAAGTCGTAACGCACAAGGCAGGGCCGGGGGCCCGGAAGACTGGGGCCCAGTGCGGGTCTCCGTTCCGGCCCTTCACGGCGGGAATGTAGGCCAGCAACTCGGCAAAAGTCAGGTCCGGCTTCGTCGGGTCCGCCGGCCTCTGGCGCCGGACCCTCCAGATGATACTGTTTGCCATTTTGACCCAAACGCGGGTGGGCAGCTTGACGAATCAGCCGATAACATCAATTTCGAGTTGAAAAGGGGGGGGGGGGGCATTCTGAGCTTCAAAGTAGCTGGAACTCAATTAATTGTCGTTGGGGGCGCTCTACAGCTAGAAGGCGCAACAAAAGTCACTATTTGCGGGCCAAATTTTGACCTCGGATATTTTTTTTTCTTTCAATTTTTTTCAAAATATTGACTTTGGAGATATTCTGCTCCTCCTGAATGAGTTTTTGTGTTAAAATATAAAAGTTGCCTGCTATTGTAGAGAACCCCGTAGGGACTGACAATTAAAGATGGCCGCCGCGCTTCTGCTTTGCCGCGGTGGTGTTTTTGCAGTGGGCGGAGCATATGGGGAGGGGGGCAAAAGTATTTTAAAGGTATCAACAAGGGCTTTTCCGTAACGGATGCTCCCAAATCGTAAGGGAGTCATAGGCTATCAGCGATAACAGCAATTTCGAAATGAAAAGGGGGGGCATTCTGAGCTTCAAAGTAGCTTGAACTCAATTAATTGTCGTTTGGGGCGCTATACAGCTAGCAGGCGCAAAAAAAGGCACTATTTGCGGGCCAAAGTTTGACCTCCGATAATTTTTTTCTTTAATTTTTTTTTTTTAATATTGACTTTGGAGATATTCTGCTTCTCCTGAATGAGTTTTTGTGTTAAAATATGTGAGTTGCCTGCTATTATAGGGTGCATACCTGAAAATAGGCCGAAAATCCGTCCGCCGAGCTCATGAATAAAAGTTATACCCTCAAAATATTCTATATTAGAGAATTTTGAGAGCCATCACATTGGGGAATTGAAGAGATATGGTAATGAACCTCTGGCCCGGACTTGGGGCTTCCAATTCTGAGCATTTTGGATGCTATTGCCCTTACAGAAATCTAAAATTTCTAAAGGGAAATTTTCCCATGGGACACCATGGGAATTGCATGGTGAATTGGACACCATGTACCATGGGATTTTTCCCATGGGAGTTTTCCCATTGGCTTTTTCCCATGGGAAATTTTATATGTTTTTTTTCCCCATGTATGGTTTCCTTTCATTTCTCAAAAGATAAATTTCGCCATGGTATTATTCAATACCAACTTCCTTAACCACAATATAATTTGATTGTTGGAAATACAACATTGTCAACAAAGCTGCAACATAATTCCTACACATGCTTGTTTACTACGTATTGGGGGCGTTAAGGGGACTTTTTTGGACAAATACGTTACCAAGCACGTCTTCAACTTATGCGCTTGTGGCAGCCCACATAAAATGGCGCCAATGCTTACAAACAAAATAAAGGTCTATTGTGCAAAAATTATATATGTGAACTGATGCATAATCCGTCGTTTTCTTTCCAAACAGTGCGACCCTTATGTCGCAACTCTCTTTATATATGGATATGGGGTGACCCACCTCAGTACAGGCGTACTCAAGCAAATACATTCCCATAGACTCCAGTGATAAATCCCCATGAAATGCGTTATAATACTCGCAACTCTCGCGGGTGTTCAGGTTGCATTGAACAATGTTGATCAACATGTCTTGTCATCTTTTATTTTCTTTTACAATTTTTGGTTGGTTGACCTATGGCTTTTTGGAGAAATTCTCAGCTAAAGAAGACGACCCCTAAAACGAGGTGAGTGATAGGAGCCATCTTGAAAAACGATCCGTCCAAAAAACAATTGGCAAAATAGCGCTCTTTCGGGCCCAATTACATCCAGAATGCTCCAAATTTGAAGCCCGAAGTCCGGTGTAGCGTGAATATCCGACACCATGAAATGTGGACGGAGTGGTAGTACTGTGCACGCGTGAGCACAATACTATGCTTGTTTTTAGTATCGTTTCGAGAGAGTGACCTGTCACGTGCAAGGGATCAACCAATAATAGGGAAATAGGAAATTTTCATAGGAGTCGGATTTCCATGTGACACAAGGCCAGGCTTGGCTCTCATAACTCTCTAATATATAATATGTTGAGGGTATGCTTTTATTCATGAGCTCAGCGGACGGATGTTTGGTCAATTTACCGTTTTGAACCCACGAGAGCATTACTATTCCAAGCCCATTGTTAAAACACAGAGCAGGCCGTTTGGCCATCCCATTTTTTCCCGGACACAAGGTGGCGCTATACACCACAATGTAAAAGAGATCGGTGCCCAGTATGACTTGGGAAGAGCCTTTGCATTTGTGATGGTTTATAGCAAGGACAGTAAGGGTCGAAGCTCTGAACCGGACCCGAAGTTGCTGTGTTTTGCAATGGATTCTTCAACCAATAGATAGGAAGTGTGAGTAAAAGTACGCTGCGCGTTGCATCCTGGGACTGTGATTCAGCGCAATGATTTCCCACAATGCAGCGTAACATATTACGGTAAGGTCTATGGAGTGGAGGTATAACTTTTTTTTCAAAATGGCGATGGCCTCATGACTAGCTTTTGGGGTGGTTAAAGTGGTAAATATCATTCAGATTGATCCCCCTCCACTCAAACAATGTAAGTAGGTAAATAAAGGTTTTATTTGATATAACACGGGGTGCCCAGGTTATGAAGAGAGGATATTTATCCGTGGTATCTACATGTATGACAATTTATTTACAGTATCCGCTCCGTTCACAAGTACCCCCTCACCGGCAAGGAAGTACAGTTGGGGGTGACGACCGTCGCCATCTTGCCTGACTGCAATTTTGCCGCGACGCAAGGCCGTACCACTGCGTGTACATAGTACAAATCCTCTGGTGTACTTGCGTCACACACAAGGAACGTTGCGCGTCAACCAGCTAAAAGTCCCGCTCATGGAACGTCGTTGCTAGATAAAAGGGCGCCCTCTTTTGTTTGCGCACGGAGCCCATGCACCCAACAATGTTTCTTTTTAACAGCGATTATAGCAATTACAAACGAGTTGAATTTTTTCTTTTTTTCACATTCAAGCAATGCATTTTGTCAACCAATTTTCCATTAAGGCCTTTATTTGACAACTTAAGTCCAATTGATTCACATAAAATATTAATTACAAATTTATGAAATGTATGTATTTCCATCGAGTTAAAATGAACACTTTCTTTACACCATACACTTTCTTATGCATGAATTTAATCCTAATGCTATTGAAAGGCAAAAGTGCAAACACTGCTATTCAAGGAAACATGCAGTGGAAATTCAGCTCATCTTGTTTTCATGCACGTATGTGTTGCAACGAAATCTCAATACTTGTTTTCATCGGAAGTGACAAGAAAGTTTTCAATTGTTAGCAAATCCTTTCATCAGTACATGTAAGAGGGCGCTATTTTGCTTTTGTCACACAAGGTTCTCCTTGTCAAAAGTGCATATGAACAGTACAAAAAATTAGTCCTTCCAAATTACCCACAAAAAAGTTGTTAAACTAGTAGTGGCTACTGCTATTGTCCAAACAAGCTGTTTAACATGATAAACAAGTAAAAGGTGGAACTTGCTCTAAGAAAATGAAGAAAAATGTGATATTTATTGGTACACAATGTTATAGAGACACTACTGTTCTGCCTTGAATGACATCACGCTTTGGCTCATGAATATGGAAATTTTCATTGGCATAAAAAGTAAAATTTTGAAATTTCTCCCTTTTACTGCTGTAAAGGAGGTGGAAAGTCATAGTAACATGGCAAGAAAGCTGTTTTAAATGTATTTAAGTCATAAAAATCCTATTGCATGTTCCCTTTAAACTGTGCATTTGTAACTATTTCTGTGTTTACATCCAGCGTAACGTTATAACTATAAATCCAACATGACACAGCCAAGTCCTGCCATCGTTAATTGGTTTCCCCCCCCCCCCCCCCCACAAAGGAAAAAGGTTATACATGTATCAAGTTTTTATTTGATGTAATGATGTGGTGTCCCGATTTTCGAAGAGATGATATTTCTAGTTAGTATGACAATTTATTTACTGATATGCGACCTTCAACTGTTTTCTTCCGGCCGCAATGAACAAAATTACAAAGAGTTCAAATTGTTCTTTTTTTTCCAATACAGGTATAATTGACAATGGAGGGCCCGGGAACCAGTCAAGTTGACAGGGCGGTACAGCGAGAGCGCACTGTGACGTCTCCCCCAGGCGACGTCACAGTGCGCTCTCGCAGTACCGCCCTGTCAACTTGACTGGTTCCCGGGCCCTCCATTGTCGATTATGACTTCGAACGGAGCGGGAACCAGTCTACCTATTCACCCCCTTGTCGTTACGGTCCATCAGACTCGTTGACCCGATTGTTGCACAGACGGCAAGCTCTCATAATAGTGAAATATTCTTTATCAGTAATACTTACTGTCACTTTAGGCGAAACATTAGTTAATATGCAAGGTAGCTCCTGAGATTTCTTGTTCAAACAATCTGTATTGTTTGAACCATAATGACCTTGATCTTAAACCGAGGGGTCAAAACACAGTATCTTGGGAACCCCAAAACCAACCCCATTACAAAACAAACATGCTAAGTTATTCAAAAAAATCTCCTAAACCATTTCTATTGTTTTGAGGGCCATGAAGTAAATTTTTCGTAGGAGCATATTATTTTTGTGCACCTTTCTACTCCTTTCAAATGTATGAAGAGTATTTTTCATTTGTTAAATTTTATTGAAAAGTGAACTTTTTCAAACATTTAACCTTTTCCATGCTTTTCCGTACAACTGAGTGCGCTATTGTTGTGGTGTCATTTTCTTTATGAAGAAAATGTCCAGGTTAGGTATTTTCTCTTCAAATTGCAAACCCAAAATTTGGTTATTGAAAATATTTGTGAGAAAAGTTTATTCATTGGCTTACTGCCAAATACTGTTTTGACACAACGATTAATCACCAAAGAAAATACAGTTTATGGCAGCAAAATATTGTAAAAATTGCGGCAACTTTTGGTGCTGAAATAGCTGTTACACTATGTTTTCTGTCTGAAATGATATCACAATTCATGAATATGAACATTCACATTAGCATAAATAAGAAGCACATAAATAAGAAAATATGGTAAAATGGTAAATCATTGCATTTAAAAATTAAATTTCATGGTCCCTTTAACCATAATGATATTCATCTTTGATATTTGTGGCTTAACTTTAACTTTTAGGATCACATATACCTCCCAACATAACGAACTGGAAGTTGATATGCAAAGTAAGTTCACAGATAGGCTTATGCTGAATCCATTTCAATTGTTTGATTCATAATGACCTTGACCTCTGACCTATTGGTCCAAAGCCAACAATCTTCTGGGGTACCCTGGGACCGATTCCCATACTAACTTTGAAGTTGATATGCCCAATATTCTTCTGAAACCATTTCTATTCTTATAACTACGTTTTATGACCCTGAACTTTAATCTATGAGTTCCACAATTTCCTTGGCCTTTCGGCTTCCTCGGTGGGTCATTAAAAGCAAAATCAAATGTTTGCATATTGGTGTTCTTTTAAACAAGGGCGGATCCGGGGGGGGCAAAGGGGGCCATGCCCCCCCCCCCCAAAAAAAGAAACCAATTATTTTTGTTTTATGTGATATCGCAATAAAGGCAGGCAATGAGTACACCACAATCTTTTCCTCAGAAAAAACATTTGGTTAAAGTGGTCACAATTTGCCTCAGATCGCACCACAGAGCATCTAGAATACAAAAATTTTAGGGGCCCTTAGGCGGGCCCTAAACCCTACGCCGTAATTTTGTTGACCCACTTTTTGGGGGACCAAAAATTGTTTTTGCCCCCCCCCCCAACAAAAAATTGTGTTCTGGATCCGCCCTTGCTTTTAAACCGATATATATATATAAATAATGAAAGGTTTGCGGAAACACCATGTGCGAATAATATCTCAACTAAGGCCAAAAAAAAAAGTCTCCGGTTTCTGGTATGCGCGCGCGTCGCCGTAGCCATGCGCGTCGGCAAAATGAAAAAGTTTTTTTTCAATACAAGATGATGTTTCAAAACCGCCAAACTTACTGGTTTGACTGGAATTCTGCTGCTGCACAATTTTAACGTGTTTTTAGAAGGGGTTATGATCGAGAATAAGATTTATGTGGCCTCTCTGGACTCCCATATTTTTGCACTAAGTTTAGTCGGGCACCATTTGCAGTCATCAGCCGACATTAAATTTTTGAAGCAAAAAAAAAAAAAAAAAAACCAGGTAAAAAAAAAAGCCGGGTCGCCGCACCACTTTTGGGGCAAGCTCCATTCCAGAAACCGGAGACTTTTTTTTTTTGGCCTAAGAGAATGGTTCTGAAGAGAACCAGAGGTATAAACTCGACGTTCCGGTCAGTATGCTCTGACCGTCTTCAGGAGAGTGCCTAAACTCTAAGAAAGTGAGTACTTAAGTAGCAAAAGGCGGAGTCAATGAAGTGAGAAGTTGCATCCTGTGAGGATGCCAAGTAGACAGGATCCTGGAACAAGCTTGGTGCCCACTGAAGTGGAACAGTAGGGTTGCTGTGTCAGTAGAGAGAGGACCTAGGGTATAGGAGACCAATCAGTCTAAGGTGGTAGCTGAGGACCTAGGGTATAGGAGACCCATCAGTCTGGAAAAGTGGGAGCCAGATGTCGTTGAGGTGAAACCCGATGTCTTGCAGAACTGTGTTGTGCTTGCGGATCTCGATGGCTTCCCGTATGCGTCTTGGATGCCAGAACTGGATCGGTGCGATGAGTTCGGCCGCTTCCCAATCAACTTTGTGGTCGTTGATGTGGGAATGTTTGACAATGGCCGATTTGTCAAAATCCCCTCGCCGTCCATGTGCTCTGTGTTCCTTGAGCCTAGCCTAGTGGCACGTATCTTATTCCGCGCAAAACGGTTTGCGCGTGCGCGTATTTTTTTAATCTGAAACCAAAATAATTGATAGTGTGGCGGGACCATTGATCTCCATATACACAGACTGGATAGGACATCGCGTACGAACGTGCGTCCGCGCGCGCGTATTTTGAAAAGGGTAAAGAACACAATTTCGCATTCGAGTTGTGTACACTTTCGAACGGAGGATTAAAAAATGAAGCTGGGTTTTCTTCGGTGTCTTTGTCATTTTTTAAAGAATAAACTGAGAAACAGAGATCTAAATTGGTCAAAATCGATGAGGAGTATAGTCAAGGTGTGCGCAGCATTAGATTGCTGGAGTCGGGAAGTAAGGAGCGTTGAAGAATAGGACAATTATTCGCAAGTAAGTTGTTTTTTAACGATGCCTATACAACATGGCATGGAGGAATATGAACATAGCAAATTATAATATCGTTAGTGTTGTCGCTCTGAGTTTGAGGGGATGGAGGCCTGTGTGGTAGCTAGCGAGATATTCTGTTCAAATTCCATGCGATCTAGACCTGTCATGCAGTAGGGAGATGGACAGGCACTATTCCAAATCCCATTATCTTTCCCTCCGTAATTACCCCCCTCCCCTCCAAATGACCCCCTCCAAAATAGATCCCCCTCCTCTTCCCCCTCCCCACCCCGCCCCTCTCCTCTCTCTCTCTACCCCCACCCCTCTCTCTCCCCACTCCCCAGATATATCTCCCCTCTAGCTCCCCAAATATATCTCTTCTCTCTCCGAGTTGTTATATTATAAGTGGGGGGTATGGCGACAAACCCCATATCTCCCTCTGTCTAGGCCCCAGACCAGGCTCTTACGAGTCGCCGTCTTGAAGATCTCTATTTAGACCCGTAGCGACTGGTATGACTCCTATCATTACTTACAAATAAATTAAAAAACACGTTTTCTTAGGTTTACATGTCTGAGTTTTTACTTTATTGAAAACGGATGACTTAACCATTACAAACATGTAACTTTAACAAATATAATCTAATAAACATAGATTAAGAATGATGTAATCAGTATTATTAGACAAGGGAAGCCTGCTTCCTCTCTAACTGTAATAAGTTTCATCGATAAGAACGATCTCACCAGTATTATTAGCAAAGGAAGCTTGCTTCCTCTCTAACTGTAATAAGTTTCATCGATAAGAATGATGTCATCAGTATTATTAGCAAAGGGAAGCTTGCTTCCTCTCTAACTGTAATAAGTTTCATCGATAAGAATGATGTCATCAGTATTATTAGCAAAGGAAGCTTGCTTCCTCTCTAACTGTAATAAGTTTCATCGATAAGAATGATGTCATCAGTATTATTAGCAAAGGGAAGCTTGCTTCCCCTCTAACTGTAATAAGTTTCATCGATAAGAATGATGTCATCAGTATTATTAGCAAAGGGAATCATACTTCTCCTCTAACTGTAATAAGTTTCATCGATAAGAATGATGTCATCAGTATTATTAGCAAAGGGAAGCATACTTCTCCTCTAACTGTAATAAGTTTCATCGATAAGAATGATGTCATCAGTATTAGTAGCAAAGGGAAGCATACTTCTCCTCTCGAGGTCAATGACATCTAGACATTGTGTTAAAAAATCAAACTACCTATGTACGAGGACCACAGTGATTGCAATCGCATTGAAATCTGTGTGTCCATTTTTCACCTGTAGTTGTGTCTATGCTAAAGATATTTACTATATGCGTTTTGTTTTTTTGAAAAAAAGTTAAGGGAAGGCGGCAGTGAAGTAATTGGGGATAAATAAGTACCAGATCGTAAAATTTTCTCAATATCCTAGCCCACCTTTTTCCAATCAATGCCACAATTGTTTTTCAACCATGAATCGAAGTTCGGCGAAAGTACCCTCCCCTTTTTTTTATCCTTTTGAAATGTTTTAAAAGAAACTTCCAACCAATGCCCAAACCTTGCTGCGTTTAACAGAGCCCTGTTTTCCCCCTGTTTGTATATTTCATCACAGTCCTTTAAGCATTTTTCTAAATAACTTAATCTATAACGTTGATCTACCGTTACTTCTGGAATATCCCCATTTTCTTGCTGCCGCCGTGGTTTATAACTATTCGTCATTTTGTTATAGATTTCATGGTAATTTACAGCTTTTTTTTTTGGTACTGGAGGCTGCTCATCTTCAGGTTCATGTATTTCTAAAATGGGGAGTGGTGGTGGACTACGAAAACGGCGCTGAAGGGCTTCAACGTCATCCTTAAACTGTGGAGTCGCGGCCATCAGTCCTTTTACCTGTGCTAATATCTGTAGACATTGAGCGAACCCCGCAACACACCAGTCGCTGAACGAGGAAACGATTTCGTTTGCCTCGTTTAGACCCTCCTCAACGTGAGTCATCTCAATGGTCTGCCGTGGAATCTCCATAGTGTTTCTAAAAAGAGAGAGAACAAAAAAAAAATAATAATAAATAAAGTGGCATATATATATTTTCATCCTTTTTATGAAATGGTAATTTTGATGTAGTATTTGGACAAACTTTTGTTACAAATAGTAGTCATGATTGCTTTTGTATCAGAAAAATACAAATACTAAAAAGTTGAAAGTTATTTACAAAAAAAATGTTATGTGCTTTGCAACTGCTCATATCCTTCCTCAAAAATCTAGTCGACATGCATTTGTGTGATAGTGCCCTCCAGGGTTGAAATTGTAAAAGGTTGTTGTGTGGAACGTGAGTCTTGTACGCGCTACTGCAAAATTGTGTCGTTTACTTCCGATTATTGTGAGTACCTTTCATACAATTTACGGGTAATATACCACACTAGTCAAGGGTGAATATTTATGTTTACCTTTTGATGGTGCAGACAACTTGTTTAGATTGCTGGATTTCACGTTGTGTCTCGATCGATTCCTCTTTTAGGATCTGCAAAAATAATAATGATTTATACAGTTAAAAGTTCACTTAAAAACTTTGTTACGTGCTGTACAGCTCCCTCGCATACTTTTATTAAAAATTCTAGTAAAAACCATAGCTTATAGTTTACCTTTTCAGTGGGGGTTGCTTGATTAAAACAAGTGTAGATATTACTGCAGTTGTTGATGCTGCTAGGCTGATGAAAGTCTATCTGCTGGGTAGAATGTCTGTTGAATGGCAGGGCTTTTCATTTGTCTACTTATATAACCAAAAATGATTAGTCATGATCATAGTGTTTCGTAAGTGGTGGAAATTTTGGAAATCTCTAGAAAATTCCAAAATTTCCACCACTTATGAAACAATGTGATGACCAATTATGACTGATCAGTTTAATAGAACTGGGGTTTACACAACACACAATTGTGCAATGGGAATTTTCCAGTACAATTGTGCGTAATTGTACTGGGAAATTCCCATTTCAAGCATGATAGATTTTGTACGGTCAAGGCCGTTCAAAATCTATTCATATGCATTCTCATGCACTCTCGAAGAGTGTCAACTCACTTCCAATGTACATGTACTTGTAATTCAAAGTTGGCCCTCTTTATTCCCGAGTCTAATTTTGATGTCAGTGGATAAACATTTTGGATTTATTCAAAAAAAATTAAATAAAAAAAATATTATCTAGTCCATATTTGAATAGATAATATCTATATATATATTAAATGGAGACCAACTCAAAACCATCACCTAAAGGCTATTCGCGGTGGGTCAAGGCTGCATTGAAGAGTTACGTTGATCAAAATAATATAGAGATCGATGAACGAGAAAATTATACTCGTCGAGACTATATTCAAGCCATAAGGGCTGAAGAGAGTAAATTTAAAAACTTGAGAAAAAAGACACTACATGAGCTCAAACAGATTGTAGACGAACACAATCTAGAATACGTACCGACTGGTTATAATGGTCGATTTTTGAAAAAAGATTTATTCTCAGCGATCAAGAGATTTAAATCTCCCGAAGATTTTCAAGAGGCTGACTTCAGAGGTACGAGAAGGTTTAGAAATAACTTTCGAAACTGGGAACTGATTCCGAGACAGTTTAATAATGACGTTGAACTGTTTTTTCGCACTCACGAGCGACAGATCGAAAGCAAAGTCGTATCAGAACTGAGAGAACTCACTAACATTAAGGTTCAGATTGCGATTACAGTGAGATACGTTAAAAATGTACCTGATGGAGAACGGGTGACTGCTGAATTTACCTTTATCAGTAACAATGTGGTTATTTTGAGGGAAAGTCAGGTAAAGCAAATTCTTAAAGAAGCGATCGATCAAGTAAAAGAAAAACACGCGAGTCATACAAATCGAGGATCAGGTTGGGTAGTCGATAAAATACTCGCGTTTTACATTAACGTAAACCGTTATGCTCAAGCAGGAGGTAGTTCTTACATAGAGCTACCCGACTATCTCAAAAATAAAAAGGCGATTATCAACGTACAAAACAAAGACAACGAATGTTTGAGATGGTGTTTGAGGGCCGCTCTTGGTAAATATTTGGACAAAGTAAAACAGCGAATCGAAAACAACCCAAAATATCAGGTCCATGAAGAGAGAACTACGATATACAACACGAACGATGGATTGAAATTCGAAAATATAGACTTTCCCACACCAGTGGATCAAATGTCTAGGGTAGAAAGACAAAATAATCTGTCAATAAATGTTTTTGGTTATACTGAACAAGATAACATACATGTATTGGCATTATCTAAAAACACAGATCCTACCGTTGAGGCTATCGATCTGTTGTTGTTTTCCAACGGTGATAAGAGTCACTACTGTTGGATAAAACAATTTTCTAGATTATTTTATACTGTAACGGCAGATCGACACAAGAAATATTTTTGTAGAAGATGTCTGTCACACTACGGAACGCAAGAAAAACTAGACAGACACAAACAAGATTGTGAGGGAATAGACAAACCTCCGTCTAAAATCGTTTTTCCCGAGAACAACGTATTAAAATTTAAAAACCACAGATTTGCACAGGACGCACCATTTGTCATTTACGCCGACTTTGAATCGGTACTAGAAAAAACTCAGCACGATAAAAAGGAAAACACGCAAAAGACAAACATTCACAAAGCAAGCGGTTATTCGTTGGTAGTCGTTAGATGTGATGGTGAAAATATGTATGGAGAAACTTACAGGGGCAAAGACGCCACAACTAAGTTTGTAGAGCAGATGTTACAATTACAACGAGATATTAATTGCATATTTGCTAATCCCATACCCATGGAATTTACTGAGCGAGATAAAAAACATCACGAAAAAACAAACACGTGTTGGATTTGCGAGAAACCAATTTATCCCAATTACTCGAGCAACTGTCAATGCCAGAAACCCAAAAAACCAAAAACAGAAAAACAAATAAAAGAACATCAGTACGAAAACAAAAATGGATTTATCGAGTCTAAATGTCTCGAATGCAAAAAGAAAATCAACAAATTTAGAAAGGTGAGAGATCACTGCCACGTCACGGGTAGATATAGAGGTGCCGCGCACGCCTACTGTAACACCAAGCTACGTGTTAAACCCGGTTGTACTACGATACCGGTCATATTACACAATTTACAAAATTACGACGCGCATTTGATCATGCAAGGCATTTCTGTTTGCAAAGGTAAAATAAACTGTATCCCTAGAAATTCAGAAAAGTACATTTCGTTTTCAATCGGAAATCTACGATTTATAGACTCGTTCAATTTTATGGCGTCATCGCTTGACAACTTAGTCAAAGCTTGTCCAAAAGAGTCGTTTACTTTACTGAGAAAACATTTTAAAAATTCGCCAGAGAGTTTAGACCTTTTACTACAAAAGGAGTTTACCCTTACGAATATATGGACTCGTTTGATAAATTTGAAGAGACCAGTCTACCACCAATCGAAAAGTTTTACAGCAGTCTAAAAGACGAAGGGATATCGCGAGAAGACTATGACAGAGCTCGGCGAGTGTGGAAAGAGTTTAAGGTAAAAAACTTGGGCGAATATCACGACTTGTACGTGACTACCGACACGTTTTTACTAGCCGGCGTGTTTGAGAATTTTAGACGCGTGTGTAAAAAGAATTATAAGTTAGATCCGGCTAATTATTTCACCGCACCCGGGTTATCGTGGGATGCACTGTTAAAACATTCTCAGATAGAACTCGAACTATTGCAAGACGTAGACAAACATTTATTTTTTGAGAGAGCAAAACGAGGAGGCATGTCGAGCGTCGGTAGCGCGAGATATCACAAAGCAAACAATAAATATCTGCCCGACCACGATCCGGATAAACCAACGAGTTACGTGACTTATCTAGACGCTAATAACCTATACGGTTGGGCTATGAGCCAGTGCTTGCCATACAAAGATTTTAAGTGGTTAAAGCCTAAGGAATTTAATACCGAGTATATCATGTCGATTGATAAAACGTCAGATACGGGTTATTTTTTAGAGGTGGACCTCGATTACCCAGCCGCTCTTCACGATTGGCACAACGATTACCCGCTAGCGCCAGAAAACATAATCATACCACAAGAATGGATGTCTGATTATCAAAACGAATTATTGGATACCGAGCCTAGTAGCAAAGTACCCAAATTAACCGGCACGCTAAAACCCAAACGCAAGTACGTTTTGCACTACATCACTTTACAGCTTTATATCGAGCTCGGATTAAAACTCAAAAAAGTACATCGCGTCTTGGGGTTTAAACAGAAGCCTTGGATGAAGTCGTACATCGATAAAAACACTCAACTCAGAACTAAAGCAACTTTTAACTTTGAAAAGATTTTTAAACTCATGAATAATAGCGTTTTTGGAAAAACGATGGAAGACGTTAGAAATAGAATGGACGCAAAGTTACTCAGAGAGGATGAGCATAAAAGATACAAAATGATAGTGTCTAAACCAAACTACAAACAGACATCGATCTTTAAAGAATGCGAGTTGTCATTTGTCGAAATGTATAAGACTAAAACCGTGTTAAACAAACCGATCTACTGCGGAGTGAGTATATTAGATCTCTCAAAGACGCTGATGTACGATTTTTATTATAATCGAATGAAAGTGACGTATGGAGACCGAGTCAGATTACTGTATACGGACACGGACAGTTTACTCTTAAGCGTCTACACGGACGACGTATACAAAGATATGCAGCAAAACGGGCAACAATACGACCTTTCGAATTATCCGACGGATCATCCTTTGTACGACCCAACCAATAAGAAAGTGATCGGTAAATTTAAAGACGAGTTTGGAGGTAAAATAATCAAAGAAGTCGTTTGTATAAGACCTAAAATGTACTCGATTTTAACCGCTGACATCAACTTGAAAAAAGCCAAGGGAGTCACAAAATCGGTCACCTCTAAGAAATTAAAACACCGACACTATTACGACTGCATCTTAAACAAGAAATCTCATTACGAAACCATGACTCACATTAGATCGGAAAATCACATCCTTTACACCGTATCTCAAAATAAACTATCGTTGAGTCCGTTGGACACAAAGAGGTACATTTTACCGGATGGAATACACACGCTCGCTTATGGTCACCGTAATCTAGATATTAATTAGGCGGTAATTGCGTGTCCTCGGGTACGACTTGAAGCTCTGCTCTCACAAAACTCCTTTTTGGGCCGTCTTGCAGGTAATAAAGAGTAGGACCCGTCGTGACTTTTTTACCTTCAATCATTTTAAATTGACTCGTTCTTTTTTCCACGTTGAAGATGTCTACGCTCCAAATGGGATCCGTGGCTCTTCTAGAAGTTCCACCCTCTTGCTCGCCCGGGTAATATAAATATCTAACCATAGCGTCTTGCGGTAATTGTTGCTCTTTTGTTTTAACGGGGTTAGCCGGCGATTGCCGGACCTGTTTTAGTTTAACCGCCTCTGACGGTGCTTTAGCTATTAATCTCGTCGTTTCATCGTTTATAGCTTTGATCACGCTGGGTAATCGCTCGACCCATTGCGTGTTTCTACTCTCGGGATTTAACATTTCTTGAGCGTACTGATGACCAAACAGTCTCTCGGCTAGCGTTCGATTAAATCTTTCTACGATACCCTGCGATCGGTGGTTTCCGGGTTCGCCTACGATAATCTCGACGTTTTTGAGGCCATCCTTTTTTGAATGCTCCTTTAAATTCGGTACCGGCGTCTACTCTCAACGTTTTAGGGTAACTCAAAGGCGACCTCGCGTAAATCTTGACGATAGCATCTCGCGTGGAATCTGCCGTTTTAGAAACCAAAGGTTCTGCTTCGTGGTATCGACTCGCAACGTCGACAACCGTCAAAGCGTATTTATAAGTCTTGCGTTTTACTTTATCCCAGGGTAGGTATAGCACATCCATTTGGTGAAAGTCGTTTGGTGTTTCAAACTCTCGTGATGTACTCGTAGGCCTGGGTACATACGCAGGACCCGGTAGATAAATTTGCCATATCGCTTGTTTTTTAAGCCAATCTCTGATTACCTTTTTATCGATTTTTGTTTTATCGTGTAAATGGTCGACGGCACTTTCACCTCTCCAATAACCGCTCGGGCTATAATACAGTTTAGATAATGTTTGCATATTATTTAATATAAAAGACGTTTATAATAATAATATGGCTAGCGTTGCTATGATGTTAGGAGGCGCGATCGTCAACGCCTTAGCTTTTACTGGTTCAAACTTTTTATTTTCAAATCTGAAACAGAGTGACGAGGAGCGTAAGAGACACGATTTAGCGATAGAACAACTCTCAGCCGCCAAAGATAAGTGGCAACGAGAACGAACGAAATATCTAGATTTTCTAAACGAACGTATCAGAAAACAAAATGCTTCTAAAGAAACATTTTCTAACGTAGACCGAGCGTTGCGTTACTACAACGAGGTGAGTGGACAATCTACCGAACTACCCGTAGGACTGCAACGCGAACCCAAACTCGAAGATTTTTACGAGCCTAGCGACCAACAAATAGAAAAAGAACTGGTGTTTATCGCGGGAGGAACGCTATTGGTGGGCTTCTTGGCTTACAGATACCTTTAAATTTAAAACTCGTATAAATAAAATGAATGCGTATGGAAAAAAAGCTCAATTCCAGCAGACTATTAAAAATACCCAGATCTATCAAGGGTGAGAGAAAAGAGGTGGTCATTACCCACAATCCTAGTAGTATATCGGCGGGGCAAACGCTGAGGGTCAAGTTTCCTCAATTGGGTGTAGACGACGTGATCGTACCCGGCACTTGTAAACTAGCTTTCAATTTAGAACTCGACGGTGGAAGTGACAACAATAGAACCATTTTTGGTAATTTGGCCAGAAATTTAGTCAGCGAAATCAGCGTCAGGCTTCAAGGTCACGAAATTGTGAGTTATCGTCACGCCGACGTGTATCACAACTTTAAAGACAATTGGATCAACAGCTCGACGACTCGAAACATGGCGTACTCGGGCATAGAAAAAGAAAACGTGTCTAAACTAAGAACTGGGGCTGAAGATGCTAACGCGGGCGCCAACAACGGTAAGGATCAAGCTATCGCGGATGCCTATGGTAACAGATATTGTATTCCCCTAGACATTGACATACTAACTTCGCATCACCCTTTTTACCCCAGCGGTTTAAAACAACCTCTGACGTACGAGATAAAGTTTAACGATCACGAAAAAGTAGTCAACAGTTCAGATACGGCGGCGATGTATTCTATCTCAGACTTGTCTCTCGAATACGAAGTGGTGACCAACAGAGACCTAGCTATCACCATCAGGAATAAACACAAGGGGTTAATGCAATATCTGTTTGATAAAATCCACTCGCTAGAAGTTAGATCCGTCAACAAATCGGACACGCTTTGGAACGTCAGCGTTAATCAACCCATCAGGAGTCTCAAGGGTATTTTGTTTTTGTTTAAAGATCCCGCTGTCAAAAATCCGCAGCGATTTTACAATCCAAAAATAACCAAAACATCGGTGACCGTAGAAGGTAAACCCAATCAACTCTACAGTCAAGGAATGTTTCAGTATCAACACTGGAATGAAATCAACAAGTTCTTTGGAGACAGCGATACCGAAAGCGGGCGTGGAGTAGCTAAAGACTTAAATTTGACGGGTTTTGACCTCGGAGACTACCTAAAAGACAAGTACGGTCTGTGGCTCGATTTTAGAAGTAACGACGACAATTCCGCTCACGGATCCGGTAGGAAACTCGGAGACGGAGGAGGCATCAACATTCAATTTAACAGAGAAGCCGAAGGTCAAGGTGACCTCACGATGTACGTATTTTTAGTCATGGATGCTCAATTGAACTTGGAAGACGGGAATTTTAAATCTCTGTTAAGTTAAAATGACACAACCGCATTGCGCTTTAATCGTCGGCAAAACAAATTCGGGCAAAACCAAATGGATTTTGGATCTGTTAGAGTCAGATTATAAAAACACATTTGAGGCGATAGTCATCATTTGCCCTACCATATTTAAAAACAAAACGTACATCGAAAGAAAGTGGATTCAAGCAGATCCCGAGGTATACCTCTGCGATCCGGAATTGTACAAGATGACGCTCAACGAAGCGATCGATTTTTACAGGAAAATATTTGAAGGTGTTGCCACGTTGTTTATCGTGGACGATTGCTCTTCGGATCAAGAGATTAAATATCGTAAAAAGACGTGCGCTTTAAGCAAGATGGCATTTAGCGGAAGACACGTAAATCACAGCTGTTGGTTACTGACCCAAAAGTACAACAGCGTTTTAAAAGATTATAGAGAAAACACGGCTTGGTTGGCATTATTTTACTGCAAAGATAAAACATCGTTTGATCAAGCGTTAGACGAAAACGACGTCGTACCCATTGAACAACGAGATTATATAAAACGACGTTTGAGAGATGTGAAATATAGTAAATTGGTCGTATACACCGAACCTCCAGTTAGTTACGAGCTACTTGAGTAGCTAGGTGAGTAGCAATTAATAGCTAGTTGAGTAACAATTAATAGCTAGGTGAGTAACGATTAATAGCTAGGTGAGTAACAATTAATAGCTAGGTGAGTAGCAACCTATTCAACAAACTACACATGTATTACAATTTGTTAATCAACAAACGTCAACAAAATGTATTTTGTTGTTAGTAAATGATAGCAATATTCGAGTATATGCAGTTTTTGGCTATTATCATCATATCGCTTAATTTATCGTTTTACACCTACGAATACCTTTGCTTTTGTAACAAAGTTGCAACAGCTACAACAAAATTAAATTCCTTTCTAATTAAATGGAGGACCTAAAACTTACTTTAACGAACGAACAAGATCACAACGCAGAACATAAAGATCGTTTGTGCGGTGTCGTAGCAGCCGGAAACTCTAGAAAGTACTTGGGAAAGGAATACACCGTTAAACATATCGAAGCTCTTGACAGTAAAGAACTCGAAAAGCTGTATCATCTGTACGAAACTAAATTTGGAAATGAAATTGTTAAAACCGTTGGTAAATACACTTTAAGTCTATTTTCGAGAGTGTTAGCTGTTGTTACACCCGTACAAGTTTTAGGATATAATGTCACTATAGATTCTGAAGAAGAACTCACCAACGACTTGAGTTCTGATCCTATTATAAGCGCGAGTATGGCTGGTATGTTGAGTGACGTTTGTTACAAGTACGGAACTTTTTTATCACCCCTAGTAGCTACGATTATCACAACAAAACATTTGAAATTTAATAAACCTAATATAATAAATGGAAGACCAGAAAGCAGCGACAGCAACGCCTGCAGCTCAACCAGCAGAGACAGAGACGCCCCCACCAATAAAAACAACGACATCACCGACGGTAACGAGAGTGACCAAGACTAAAAATCCTAAACGAATTCAGCAGGGTAAAGCTTTAGCCGAGCACAATAGACAGATGAAATTAAAATTAGCAAAAATGAACGTAACATCGGACGAAGCTACGAGCTCACCGGACTACAACTCTTGGGTCATGTGGGGGGCTATAGCGTCTATAATAGGGGTGGGGCTGCTGGTAGTAAAAAGTAAGGCAACTGCGCCGGTAGAACAGCCAGTGCCGGTAGTCACGCAACCCACTACACCCAGCGCCCCCAAAACGCTAGACATGGAATAAACCAGCAATTTAAAAATTGTTATATTAAAAACGATGAGTAACTTTGACACCAACGGAATAGCAAATACGATTTATCACGGAGCCGTCATATCGGGTCTTTCGATGGGATACGCCATGGTAGGAGCTAAACTACTCAAAATGAAAGCGCCGGATTTAAACAAACTAAGCGTAGAAGATGCGGCTAAATTGACGGGCATTATAAGTGGAGCTCTGGCCACGCAAAATTGGTTGGTGACCCAGGGTATACTACCGGGCAGTATCATGAAAACGGCATAATTTAAATAGGTTTATTAAATAAATGGCTGAGGGAGGATTTGACTTTGACCCCGTTGATGATTACGATTACGATGACGACGATGATGTAGCAGAGACCAATCTGGACGACAACTTTGATACTCCTGCACCACCCATCCTCACTACCGACATAGATGACGTTTTAGATCAAGGAAGAAGCATGGTCACTAATGGGCGCGTTGATGAGTTTTACGATACTTATAACATATACAATAAACCAATATCTCCGAGATACGAAAAATTTATTCTCAACACAGAAGGTTTATTTTATGACACTGGCAAAGGCTTACTAAGGTTAACAGATCAAAGAAAACCAGACAGATTCTTGACTCTGAGGACTATAGAGTTAAATGTAAGAAAGATGGGTTTAAACGGTAGAGATTTTATTAGAAAGGAATTAGGTTTTACGCATTACGAACGTAAGACACTCAGTGACGATCAAAGTCAACAACTGCAATCGATACAACCCGAGAGTATCCCCATGACAGAACTACCCAGAGTCACCGATGAGGTTATCGAGATTATAGACGATTTAGAACAAGACACCGGCGCTCAAACAGAAGGATTGAATTACAGAGAACTCCAGGGTTTAGACAAAACTCTTCAGACGTTGAGAGGTAACCTAGAACTTAATTTAGCGCGTCTCACAGAACTGGACCGAGAGATTGCAGCCACGAGACAGGAACTCGACGAATCTCACAGCGAGGAGGGTCGACGAGAGTTAAACGATAAATTGAGCGACTTGAACGTTGAAAGATCTGCCAGATTAGAAGCCGCAAAAGCCAACGAACGAGGGCTCAAAAGTCAGATCGCTAGAATCAAAGAAACGATTAATAAAATATTAGGCGACGACACGAATCTGGCGGAAAAGATTAGAACTCTGTTTAGAGAACAAGGTGTGACCGTAGTGAGTATTTTAGCCGCTTTTAGTTTAGCCATCAGCACGATAGTGAGTAGCATCGTCGCTAGCGTGAGAGGTGCAGGTGCCCCACCCGCGCCATCGCCAACACCAGCACCTACACCAACACCAAAAGGTGGTATCAAAGAGTGGATTTCAAAACAACTCGCTAATTTTGCATCTGCTCTTCAAAAACTGGGAGTGAGCGCGTTGGGTGCTCTGCCGGGTATCATAGGCAGCGTACTCAGTTGGATATTTAACGCGCTGAGTAAGTCCGTATCGTGGTTGGCCGAACACGTGTGGGCTTTGTTTTTGGGTGTGGGAGCCTTGGTGTTTGCGTACCTGCAAAAACGATGGTAGTAATAGTTGTAATCAAGTTTAAACCAAAAAAAATAAGCCTTACCAGCGCAAAGTTGGTAAGGCTTATTTTTTTGTCTTGTGAGATTAGAGTGTGACTTATCGCATTGCCTCGTAAGCTAAAATACCCATGCCAACGATAGCAAATATTCCTACCGTCAACGATAATTTTTCGTCTTGGTGAGTTTGTAGTTTCGTGGGCTCCTTTGTTAAAACTGTAGGTGCTGGTGTTGGTGAGGGTGTTGGTGCTGGTGCTGGTGTAGGTGATACAACATCGTTCGTCATAGGCTTTAGGGGTGTTGGTGGCGCGACGTCATCGGTGTCATCAAAAGAGTCGTCCGGTTGAGGTTGTGCGTTTAAATCTGGCACCAAACCAGTGTTCATACTCTGGGTAGCGATTTGAAGATTGTTGTTATAGCCGTCGTGCGTTCCAACCCTCAAGTTCATATCCGATGGAATTAAATACAACCCCGGTTTCACGACAAAATTTAAAGGCGTTCTGGCATACTGCAAAGAGTCTTGAAATTGATTGATACTCGTTTCCATGTCGTCTGCTGCATTGATGATATCTTCAACGATGACGTTAAATTGTCTCTGAGCGTCTAATCCGGTTCCCGGTGATAATACGCTCGTTTTTGTTTGAGCCTGCGCACCGAGTAAAGCGTACACGTAAGATCTAATTGATTCGTTGATCTTTATGATTCCCGCGGAGGTAAACGAACTCGTGTTGGGTATAAAATCTAACCAAGCCTTTTGTACCGATTCATTTTGTTCGATGTAAATAACCGTCCAAGGAACGTAAAGGCTTCCACTCTTTTTAGGACTGTCTAGACCGTGGTAGCCGCCGTAAAGAACGTTGGGTTTGTTGGGTAATGCTTTATCATATTCACCAACCGCCACAAACTTGCCTTTATTAAAGATATATGAGGTACCTAAACCGTTAGATTTTGTGTCTCTCGTCTGTTTAAAAGACTTGTTTTGATCTATGCCAAACAACAAGCAGGTATCGGTAAAAGCTCTGTGATTATAACTGTTGTCTAGAGCGTTAAATGCGTCATCTCCCGGTAAAGGAGCGGCAAAGTCGTACAGGATCTTTCTAACCGTAAAATATAAATGAAAGTTAAAGATGGCCCAAACGTAACGGTTGCTCGCGTTTAAAAGATCAAATCCAATACCGCAGCCCGTAGTAGCGCAGTAGATTGCAAAATTTAGCTGATTTTGATAAAACGACATGGGGTGTGATTTCCAACGATCTACATCCTCGTCCGTCTCAACGTGAGGCAATTTGTAGTCCGAGGTTAAGTCGGGAAACATGGTTAAAAACCCGTTGGTATTATTAACTATGACCTCCAGTTCACTGGGTTTAGTGCTGTTTAAAAACTTTGCTTGGGGTGCAACTTGATGTTTTAGCTCGTTTGCCTTGGCTACATTTTGATTTACTTGTCTCGTTACCTGATCGGCTATCGATTGTATCTGCGTTTTTAACGACTTAAAATCACTCATTATTTTAGTTTCAGTTTTAATATAAAAAGACTTTAAAATAAATGCATTCGTTTCACTTGTTTCAAAATGAGCAGACGTTTAAATTAGAAGACGTTGTAGATAATTTAAACGGTCAAAAATCTATACGCGTAAAAAGGGTGTTGTTTAACGCCGGATATTTTAATATTTCCAGCGCCACGGAGATTGATTGGTTTACGCAAATAGATGGGAGACCCGCGTTTACCACAGATAAACCTCCTCATACCCGCGGAGTTTCTTTCAGATGTACACATAACAACGCCGGATAGAGATTTTATAGAGCGATTGTTACCCGATATACCATACCACTATTTATTTAACGATGAAAATGTTTTACAAAAAACTATAAACGATCTTATAAAAGCGTACGAAGACGATAGACTAGAATCCGTTTTAGAATCAAACAAAAGAAAAAGAGCTATTATAGCTGAACGGCGAGGGTTGATTTTAGCCGCCATGAATTCAGAAATAACAAAAACTGAATTAGAACTAAATACGCTTCAATCTTTAGTAAGAATATTATTTGTTAGAGAAAGAAAAATCTTTGAAGGTGAGGAATTGGCTTTAAAGTTTATTGAAGGAGAAATGGGTGCGAGCGAGTTGAGCGAGTTGAGAGATAGTAGAGAAGCAGGAGTGATTATAAGAGGAAGTCTTATCGTGACGGGTGATGATTTCGATTTTATTCCTCCGAGTCATTTAGAGCCGTTGCCACTCGGAAGTATCGGTTCGGTCATCATACCACCGGGGTGGTACGACGTCGATTGGTTCGATTTCATTTTAAATTCTATACCCGGGGTAAGTTTTCGAGTATTTAGAGAATCTAAAAAGGTGACGTTGGTGATAACCGACGTAAATCTCAAATTGCGTTTAAACAGAGAAGTATCTCGATTACTCAATTTACCCAAAGGAAGACTGGTACCCAAAGTGGTGTACACGGGATATTACGACGTTAATCCGTTTAAATTTTTGTTTATTCGCTGCCCGCAATTAAGTACGAGTGAAAACTTTTTTAATGGTCGTCCTTCTGACATCTTAAAAATCGTACCCGTGGCTACGCGCGAACCCCAGCCTGATAGAGTCGAGGATTTCAAAAAACTTAAAAACGGTATAATCGACAAACTGACATTTTCTATCAGCGGTGAAAAAGGACAGGTATTCAACAATAAGGGTGAGGGTATCATTATCGAGTTGGAGATCTTTTAATTTAAAATCTTTTTATATTAAAAACATGAGCGTAGATGGTAAGGCGTTATACCCCGATATTTCTGGAGATGTACTCCGATTAAATAGTAACGAAGAAACAAAAGTATACAGACTTAAAAAGATTGAAGAGATTCGATCTTTAATCTTGAAAGAGAGAGACCACCGTGAGCGCACTTATAAAAAAATAAAGAGAATGATCGACACTATTCATTACGTAGAGATAGGATTAGAAGGGTTGGGGGCTATAGCGGGGGCTGTCAGTATTCCCGCTCTATTGGGTGTTATATCAGCTCCCGTTGGATTGGTGCTAGAAGGAACGTTTATAGGCGCTTTTGGTGTAGATATTCTGCTTAGAATCGCGTCTAAGCGATTATCCACCAAGCTGAAAAAGCACGACCAGATTAAAATATTAGCAGACTCCAAACTTAACACGATTGAAGAATACGTGTCTCAAGCCATCAACGACGGAGATATATCGCACGAAGAGTTCTTATTGATTACGAGAGAGCTCGGAAAATTTAACGAGCTTAAGCAAAAAATTAGAACAAAGACCAGCACAAAGCTTCAAAAAATTAAAAACGATACAGACTTTGAAAAAGAAGTTAAAAAACGGGTAGACGAACGGCTGGCAAAAGAAAAAAAATCTCTTATCGAAAAACTTACAAGTTCGAATTCTCGGTAAATAAACATTATGAAAGCCATCCGCCGAGTTATACCTCTATTTCACCTCTTAGGGCAACACCCTCGGCCCCGCCTTTATTGTAGTGGTCATCGTATCTTTTTAGTGCCTTATTAAATTGATTTTGAGTCACTTTAAATACATCTCTAACTCGTTCTTTGTTCCATCCAACGACGTGATGGTAACACGCCGCTATTAACGACCGTTTTACGCATCCGTTTCCCCTCAATGTTTTGTAATTAACGAGCTCGTTATATTTATTGATTGTTTCTTGGACATCTTCTGAGTCTTGCTCTGGACAAACAGAAAATATAAGTTTCTCCACAGTTTTTCTTTTGTTTCTTTTTAAAGTTGACCAATTGATACGATCTTCTTGCGCATTTTCTGACGAAAAATCAAAGTAACGTAAAACTATTTCACCGCACGTTTCACAAACTAAAAAACCATTCTCGATGATTATATGATGATCGCACTGATCTGTTTCATTAGATAGCTCGAGGTTCATTTATTAAAAATGATTTATTTTTTTAAATAAAGTTTTTAAAATAAAGAGATATAAGAGCCTGGTCTGGGGCCTAGACAGAGGGAGATATGGGGTTTGTCGCCGTACCCCCCACTTATAATATAACAACTCGGAGAGAGAAGAGATATATTTGGGGAGCTAGAGGGGAGATATATTTGGGGAGTGGGGAGAGAGAGGGGTGGGGGTAGAGAGCTAGAGAGAGGGGAGGGGGCGGGGTGGGGAGGGGGAAGAGGAGGGGGATCTATTTTGGAGGGGGTCATTTGGAGGGGAGGGGGGTAATTACGGAGGGAAAGATAATGGGATTTGGAATAGTGCCTGTCCATCTCCCTACTCATGCTGGTCGCCGTCCATGTTTTTTTAAGACATAGGCCTAGGCCTAAACGTGCATGACTGACCCGGCAATGGCAATGAACAAAAGTTGACTTGTTTAAAATAGTTTATTCGAATAACCTTTATAACTTTGTACGGAGGGTACCGAAGTTCCAGCGATCCATTCAGTGGATGATACAGTCGATTCCATCCCTCCGTGAATTTCTCCATTTTCGTCCGGCTCGGTCCTGCAGCTGGTGGTTTTTGCTATATGGCTTTGTCATGTTTGTTGAAGTTCTTTGTTGATATGAAGGTCAATCGGCCAGTTTGTGCAGTAAGTTAGCATAAACCATCTCCTCGGTTTCTCTTTATAAAGAAAAATAATAGAAACATTTCGGTAAACGTTAAGCCAAGGTAGCTCTACTGAGTGGATCGCTGGAACTTCGGTACCCTCCGTACAAACTTGCGAAATTGTGTTCTTTACCCTTTTCAAAATACGCGCGCGCGTACGCGATGTCCTATCCAGTCTGTGTATATGGAGATCAATGTATCTGGCCGAATACGCGGCCAGGTTCACTCTGGTACGTAGAAGACTGGGGAAAAGACTCAACACTCCTACATTACCCAGACGTGATTAATGTATTTAGCGCTTCATTCCTACATGGAACCCGACTAACACAATTCACGTGGCATTGTTCGTGGATCGGCTTATTTCCCGAATTTCACAATAACCAGGATAACGTGGATTTGAGGGTTTTACTTCATGTGTTTATTATTATTTTAATCGAAGCAAAGTCTGCCCTGCATGTAGTCTTGTCGAATGATGTTAGCTGAATATAATGTCGCCTTTCAAAGCCAAAGGTAGGTAATCAACGTCAGCATGTCAAATAGCTTGAGTAACTCTTAGCCCTGGTGGACTCCCTTTCCTCCCTACGTAACGGAGAGAGTCCAGGGTATGAAGTGCTCAAAACCGGGCGAAAAAATTTATGACCGATATTTTCAATATTTGGAGCAACTATAGAATGCAGGGCCACGCCGGAGCAAGGTTTTTTATTTTGCTTGGAGGCGTGGATGGATAGGAGTAATACTAATACTAATAGATATGCAAACCTGCAAAAAGTGCTAAGTACAGCGAATGCACCTGTCTTCTAAGCTTCTCATGAAGGATCGGAAGGGAGCGTGCTTGTAAATGTGTTGGGGGCACGGTACGGATCGGAGTCGCGGAGTGGCGGAGGCGCGGATTCGTGGAGTCGCAGAGTCGCGGAGACGCGGGGCACTGGAGTGGCGGAGGCGCGGAGTCGGGGAGTCGCAGAGACTCGCGCCGATAGAGGGCGCAATTCTCGGCGGAATTTTTTTGAGAACGAAGCATCCGTATCCACTTTAAATGGGCTCGCAAATTAGGAAGGGAGGAGGGCGACGGGGCACTGTCTGGAGTGGCGGAGGCGTGGAGTCGCAGAGTCGCGAAGACGCGGGACACTGCGGAGTGGCGGAGTCGCGGAGTCGAAGAGACGCGCACCGATGGAGGGCGCAATTCTCGGAGATATCGACTGCGGCTCCACGACTCCACGATCGATTTTCGGAGGTAGGCACTGCGTCTCCACGCAGCCGTACGGAGGCGCGGATGTAGAGTTAAGTGGCCCTGCATTCTATAGTTGTACCCAATATTTTTACCTTGTTGAAGAAGCCAATTTTTACGTCGTAGTATTCAATGTGTCCTTATCTATTGGGCTGCTGGGTTCAGAAAGGTAGCGCCAGTATCACAACTCCAGCAGTACCACTTATCATAATTTATGCTTACGTCGCCACAAGTCAGGTACGTCACGTTACAGGACTTTTGGCGATCAGTGGCGGAGCTCCGGAGAGCGGGAGGTTTCGCATCGAATGATCGGTCAACTTTCGGAATGCAACTTGTGTTTGAGCAGAGCCTTCCCATCCCAAACTAACTAGTGCAAACAATTACAATAGCATTCGGTTGTACCACGGAGGTAGAATTACTTGTACTTGGGCTAATTGATTTGTAATTTGTCAAGGTTAGCGTGCCTATTATCTGTGTACAAAACGAAAACGGATTGCCCTCGGCGGATACTATTTTACACAGTGTCGGCATTTTAGTCGATTATAACGTGCGCTTAAAAATAATACGAATAGATAAAGGGAGCCTTCGTTTTTGAAATGACCAATGTTAGATTAACCGGCTTGGGCAGATGATTCTTCCGTGATTTATTATTACATTTAGCATTCAAAAAGTAGGTAGGAATACTTTATCGTGAATGCTTGCATTAATTGTTATTTAGTTTGTTTATTTTTACTCTTTTTCTTTTGACAACCATACAACTTACCATATTTACAGAAACCTTGTTAATATTTTAATAAAAGCTATATTGAATAAAGAATTTATTTTGAATTAATGGATTTGAATCTATAATATCAAAATCTTATTTCTGTCGTTGAAAAAAAAAGTCCCCTTACGAAAAATCTCCGCGGTTTTTAATTACTTCCGGGGTTGTAGCTGCACTCTTTCACAGAGCATTATACTTACGCTTCAACTTCAAGATGCACTGTCTGGTGTTCTCTTCGATCACTCCAACAAATTTGTTTTTATTCACTTTTGAATGAGACATCGAACGAAAAAAAAAAATCAACCCACGTTTATTGACAATTATTGCTTTCCAAGCGTCAAATTATGTTCGGCCCATACAATATTTTAGTTCTTGCCATACATGTGCGATTGTGCGTAACTTGACAAACAATTCTCATTGTAAGAATCAAAATCTTATTGGTTGAGCAGTTGATTTTTTTTGCGTGGGAATGATGCATATTAGGAAAGATGATGTAAATTGTGAAAAAATGATGTAAGCAGGAGGTCGTGGGTTTGAGTCCCGCCGGAGTATTAAGCCGGCTGCGAATGTTTTCCCCCGGCTCTCGAAAGCATCGAGCATACAGTGCTTGATACACCACGTCGGGAAATTTAAGGCATCTTCCTAATTTTTTGAGTACATGTATATTACTTTGTCTTACAAAATTTCAAATCGTGTTTTGTGCTTTAACGGAAAAAATATTGGGCCTGTTTTGTTGTTGCTTTTTTTTCGATTCGATTTGATTTAATTAATTCGAAACTTCCTACAATGATTATAAAGATAATCGGGCACAGTTCTCGACTTGCTCTGTGTTTTAAATATTAATCTCCATTACATTGATCTCCATTAGTAAGACTTAGGCCTACTAATGGAGATCAATGGTTTTAACCCATGCAGCTATAAAACAAGTTTTAGATACAGTACCGCACCGATTGCGGAGGAGAAGGGGGTATCGAAGGTCGCGTGTACGGCAATTATGGGCCGAGTCGTAACATTGTACATGTTACACCCGGTACAATTACGTACGGAACCCTTGGCATGTACATGTACAGTACTACAGGTACACAAATACATGTACATGTACATGTATGCGTGACCAGCCGTGCTCATGCGTGCTGGTCTAAGGACATGCACACGACGATCACCCGCGGACCGACGATGTACATAATTCATAAGTTTGATGACGCTGTACTGTTCACGGCATAAATTATGATAAGTGGTACTGCTGGAGTTGTGATACTGGCGCTACCGTTCAGAAATTCCATATGCGATGCTGACCGACCTGCCGACCTTAATCTGGAAAATAAACTTGAAAGCAACGTTAAACTTGTACGTGTTTGTAGACTCATTTCATCAGTTTCTCACCGCCGAGTCTATTCTAGTCATACTATTGTACATGATCATCATGTACAATGAATGTCGAACACTTCGCCCCATTTCCACGTCGCCCCATGTCACTTCGCCCCTAACCACTTCGCCCCATCCCCACTTCGCCCCATTCCCACATCGCCCCATCCCCACTTCGCCCCATTCCCACTTCGCCCCATTCCCACTTCGCCCCATCCCCACTTCGCCCCAGCCGTTACATGTAAAAAAATCTCATTTATTTTATTTGCTTAAAAAACAATTTCAACAGATCCAACTTTGTTCCCAACCCGGCTATACCAACCCGTCTCCCACTTATCTGAGAACGACAATACCTTTGACATCCTAATTTCACTCTTGGAGGAACCAATCTCATCTAAATGATGTGTTGTTCTTACGCACATTTTTTATTCACAAGCCAATAGGAGAGGCGTCTCTGAATGGGATAGAGCCATCATTTCTCTCATCTGTGTCTCGAGCACCTCATCAGAGAGTTTGTATTTTTCCTAAGTTTCTAGAATTGGGAGCATTTATTATCTGGGGTCTTTGGCAGTTTATTTGGTCTGCACCCCGGGCCCTAACCTTCACCTTTTTCATACTACATGGGGCGAAGTGGTGATGGGGCGAAGTGGGGATGGGGCGAAGCGGGGATGGGGCGAAGCGGGGATGGGTGAAGCGGAGATGGGGCGATGTGGGGATGGGGCGAAGTGGTTAGGGGCGAAGTGACATGGGGCGACGTGGAAATGGGGCGAAGCGTCCGACACCCTGTACAATAGTATGACTAGGATAGATGTACGTCTGTGCAGCGGCTGGTTCCCTAGACCGGACAATTATTCTCGACGCTCATATCACGTCTGGTCCGGGGGCCAAACTATGCAGCATGAATATGCAGTGCGCACGCGCGAGTCATATGCACGCGCACTTACTTGAAGGCGCGGTCGCTAATCCCATGACCGAGCGTGTTTTCGCGCCAGTTACCAGAAACACGTTTCGGCTTTGGTCATTAATTGACCCAACATGTGTACATGTAACTGCCCTGAATCCTTCAAAATCCTCTTTGCCAAAGTGGAAGAATTTGGAGGATTGAGGTTACATGTACATGGCACAAGTGCGTTACTGATTTTGTAGGATGCACTTTGTCAAGGTCTTGGGCCGGACCTTGTGTTGTTTTTGCTCAGCCTGGATTATGCTTGAAATCCTCCATACTGCTCCAGGATGTCACTGGCCAAGCCTCAACATACTGACAGTCGCTGCCGCAGGATTTTGCAGGATTCGTGCAGTGGTCACCCCTCCACGGACCATATTCAACTTCAAGAAATAATGGAGGAATTTGCAGGATTAAAAGCTACATGCTATATTTCCACGGGGCCAATTTGAGGATCTGCAGGATTGAGGCTACCTAGGGTACATCCTAGTAAAACGGCCTAGGGAGTTACTAGGGCTAATAATAAGGGGCAAGGGCATTTATAAATGTGTGTTTGGCCGGTTTTAAGCAAGTGTGTTTTCATTGTAAATAGCAAATGTTTACAACCTGTTTGAAGTCTGGACGCTGATAATTACCCGCGCCATGATTGTTACAGCCTCAGGAAAGTACAGGAAATAACTGAACAAAATATCCTGCTTTGTTGTACCCTCCAGTGTCCCCCTCTAAAATCCCAAATGTGCACTTAACACCACTGACTTTCAATTTGTTTTACTGTGTGTAGCAATTTGGGTGAGGAACCAGTGTTTCTGAGTACCTACGATGACCTGTTTGAAACGGATGTTGGTCTGATACATGTGAGTGCTGAGGACACAGTCACATTGAATGGGTAAGTACATGTAATGTACGGTATCTGATGATTGTCGTTTGTGAGGTACATGTACACTCACTCATGCTGCACGTGTCCGTACGTTTTGTAGGATCATTTGCTTTTCATACATTTTTGTGTTTGTTTCCAATAACAACAACACTCAAATTCCAGACGTTAATTTTCAAAACATAACCTGTTGAAATTGCAGCTCAGTGAATGTCGGTTAAACTTTTCGAGAAAACTGTTGGTAAAAGGAAGTGCACAGAACATTTTTGTCACATACATGTAGATGTACATGTACATGTAAACACAATTTAATCAATAGCACTCTTTGATTACCCAAAATAAGGTCAATTAAAGCCCGAGTCCATCATTTGCAGATATCCAAAAAAGTAACTGGCGTAATTATTGTTGAAAAACATACTGGTTGAAAAATAGTAAGGGGACTAAACTCCCTGTGAAATTATCTTTTCTGGCAAGCTCTCATTTTGAAAATTTAAATTAGTTGTTCGTTTTGTTATTCGGCACAGCGCGCACAAGCATTGGAACGACGCACAGGCGCACGCGGTTGGTATAATTCGTCGGATCAGTGCGCGACATCGCGTAAAGCTGCAATTCAAAACACTTCGAAACATGATTTAGCAACTTTTGATTTTAAATTGAGATCCTAGAATGCTGTTTTTCTTGGAATATGAAGCTGAAGCTTAGCTGAAACTTCATCAAGTAAGTTGTTCAGTATCCTTCATTAGATTTTGAACACTTTTGTTGCTTCAAACGAACAAAACGCACCAATTAAAAATGATGGACTATAGCTTTAACAATGACTGATCGTTGGAAATCACCTACATGTGTACGTCACTGCCTCAACCCTTCAAAATCATCCAACAAACGCATTTAGACCCAGCAGTGCAGATAATGTCCAGTGTAATGTACATGTACATTGTAGGTCTCAAATACATGTTTGCCTGGCGGAACAGAAACAATGCTTTACACAATGCATCATTCAAACTCAACCGACATTTTTTTTGCCATTCAGCCTCAATCCTCCAAAATCTTACAAAAAAACATGTTTGATTTTGGATGATTGTGGAGTGTTGCAGTTAATTTGAGGTTGTAATGCTTGCAGTTTTGAAGATTTCCTCAATTTGTAATTTTACCAGCCATGTCCACATTCTCATGGAATTGCCCAAAATATTATTAACCAGGGACTCGAAAAGAAAATTGGACCCCAAATGTATTGAATGACCCATGAAATTTCTTTCAACTTCTTTGTCTTTCTGACAGGCTTCAAGACCTTGTCAACCCTCTATTAAACGAAGATCTGGACGAAGCTTCTCTGCGACTGACGAGTGAGCACAGCCTGCAGGATAGCATGAAGGGCAAGGCAGAGGCAGTGTGTGGCAGTCCAGGCAGTGACTACATGTACTATAGCAATTCCTACCTCAATGCACTGCAGGACCAGGATGATATAGGTAGTTACCTACATATATACAGGGTTGCCACAGTCAAGGTAAAATCCTGGAAAATCCAGGAATTTATTAACCCCAACCAAACACAACCCATCAAAGTTCAACAGCAGCTTTGTGTTTGAATCTGTTGGGATAGGTACAGTACCCCTAAACAGATGGTCTTTTACATTGGGGTTGGCATACCTCCAGAAACTAAGCCCAACAGCGTGTGTGTACAATTTCCCATGTGGGTGTTGGTTCCTAGTAAATTATACTGGGGAGTTAGGGTTATAGCTGTCATGGAAAGTCGTGCAAAAAGTCATGGAATCTTGTTATTTTACACAAGGAGTCATGGAAAGTTGATTTTGCAAGAATGAGTGATTGAAAAGTCATGGAGTCCAGCACAGCGCATACGTGATGATGCGTAATATTTGGCTATGGCAGGCTTCCAGTTTGCATCTGAGTTTACCGGTATACATGTACATGTGCTTCCTCTGCATACGTCATAGTTGTACTAAGTATGCTGTGTACTTGTTGCATGTTCAATGCACCATTGTGATGCTTGTGGTGCTCATGGACTGGAAAGGCTAAACGGGAGTAATGCCCTTAATAGACCTAAGACATAATGACGTCATGCTTTGTTTACATGTGCCCTGTCCTATGAGAGCTCTCATAGGATTGCTCATGTGCACAAAGCATGACGTCATTATGTTTTAGGTCTATTGCTTCTAGAGAACTGAGATGTCAAAACTGTGTAGAGAATTCGTAATCATCTTGAAATTTCTTACCAGGTACGGTACAAGTACATGTGCAATGAACCAGTCATCAGACCCAGAGGAAGGATTGTGATTGGTCAGAGTTGGAGGCGCGAGATTGAAATCTTGATTCTGATTGGTCAATATGGGTAGCCTGGTCATAATGTTCACATTCATGAGTTATGAAACTGACTTTTCTTCATTCTGATCAACTGAAACAAAATATTTTTTAAAATAAATACATTTTATTATCAATACAACAATGTATGAAAGCTGATCAGAATGATCTTCAAATATGAGGAAACAAAGGAAAGTTTTAACCGATTCACAGCCCCATACATGTAGGTGTGCACAGGAATTGCGGGTTTGTTTTCATCCGTACCCAAGATGCATTGTGAACACGGAAAGTAGGGGTCGGGGTGAGCATTTACACATACGGAAGTACGAACCAGGCACCCAATTTTCTCCTAATCCATTGTAGCAACTAGCCTATGACATTCACTCGTTTGCTGATGATTCTTTTTTGTTTTGCAGGGAAGAGTGATGCCCAGTTAGCCAGCGAGTTGCTTCAGAGTGATCTAGACCTAGCGTACAGCATTGAATTGTCCGACTCTGATGATAGTCTAGCCTACAGTCATGACAGTACTCTCAGTGATATTACATCTACCTCATCCAGCCCAGGTAGTCCAACGACAAAGAGGAAAAAGCTTCATCTACAATGGTGTGTAAAGTGGTGGCAGAAATCAGAGATTTCATAACTGGTTATCCTCATTTATTTTAGAACTGAATGACTGTAATCAGGAATGTGATTTCTCTGGTTTTTCCGGAAATCTGTGTTTTTTGGGGGGCCTCAAAAGTCCACCAACGTGAATCGTGTGATTCCGTTGAGAAAATAGGGGGGGGGGGGGGGGGGGGTTAGCATGTGCTAATTAATTATTCATAATGAGTTTTGCTTGCTGAAATATCCGACAGACATTACTTCGTTGATCGATATAATACGCACGCACATATTGAATACCCAATGTGAGAACGAAGTTGAAGACCATGCGTTGCTGTTAGCGCGAGCATGTGATTTTTCACTCGGGTCCGAGGTTGTGATTATTTAGGTCTAGTTCCTGTGTCGGTCCTTGAGATGTATGTGTTGCGCTGGTCAGGTGAACAGACTAATATTACTCAGAATGCACAATGGCATACAGTACAGTACAATCGTGTGGATATGCACGTTGTTGTTTTTTACGTGCTTTGGCTCGGAGTACAGTGTACGTGTTTACGTGTACGTAATGCTTCCAACATGGCTGCGCCCAACAAGTCGATCCTGTCAGTGCGACTCGAGCTTGATAAAGAAGTGAAATATATTACTTCCGGTGGGAATGGTTTCAGGACTCCGTTATTATTGACGGGCATCAGCATGAATTTCAAGAGTGTTTCGATAAAATAGCAACCGCTGGCAAGGTTTTTTGCAATGTTTGCAACGACATTATCAACTACGCGTCGAGTACCGAGCGGAAAGAAATCGCTCGTATCCCATGTGAAACACCCAAAGCACATCAAAGCATGGCAAATACGGCGAGGTAACATGAAAATGCATGGTTCTCAACTTTGAGTTAAAAAGAAACTTAAGAACAAGAGTACATTTTGACAAATGAAGGAAAATTCTTCTTAAAATTAAAACAAATTCTGCTCCAAAATTTCAGAGGAAAGTGCCCAGTTTTAAATCGCCTCAGATTGCACCACAGAGCATCTAAAATCAAAAAGATTTCGGGGCCCTTAAGTGGGCTCCGGACCCCATGCCGTAATGGAGTTTGCACTTCATGCATAAAATGTTCAGGTTTTTTTGTCACAGACCAATCACATCCCTGTGTAATAGACGGTTATAGAATTCCACCTGATATATTCCCATTCAGCTCACATTGCAACAAAACGAGTGAGGTGCTGCACGCAGTGCCCTCCGTTCATAACAATAGGTATTCTGTGGGATTCGGAGACCACTGGACTGTTTTATAAGACAAAAACAGTCCAGACATGTAATGCTGAAAAAAAAATGGTTGGGAACTCTCTGATAAGTCAAATAGACAGGTTATTCATGAACCAAGAAGATTGTTAATGAGTGAATGTGTTTACAAAATGGCGGGCAAAGGTGATTTAAATGACTGTTACCTGAACGAACAAATTACACACAAACGGCCAGTGTAAATGCTGTTATTATCCTTATCCAAGATGTTTAGATTATTTAAAACCTTGCGTAGCCATGCCAAGTTTTGTGAAATCGATCCTAAGTTGATTTCGCAGCTGCGCATTAAATTTGTTGTGTATAAGTCCTCAAATGGTGCACTGTTTCATGAAATTGGCTGCTGGACTAAACATGAGTTCTGTTGTACTTGTTCTACATAACCCCCCTGAACGGACACACAAAGGGAGAACAACAGATCCTGTTTAGTCCTCGGGAGTTGGGTCTTTTGTTCAAAACGGTCCTCTGTGGTAGGTTTAAGTGCTTAGTCTATGGGGGAGTGTTATATTACTGGGACAAAGGAACACACAAAGCATTGTCCTTGGGAGTATAGTAAAACAAGAGTGTGTGTACATGTATCAACTAACTTTTTACTGAAACTTGCATTTCGTAGGAGTGAAATGGACAGCGATGAGCAAGCGAGGGAGCTAGAGCTCATCACAAGCGCCATCACGGATAGCGCGAGTATTAGAGAGCAGCTGGAGCTCTTGCGCCTGATTGGTCAAGACATGACAGTACTTCCATCCGACAGCAGGTTTCAAATCGGTAAGAATTGGAAGCCAAGGGGCAATATGCATGGAGCTGCAAAGTGCAGAAATTAAGCATAGACAATGTTTGCTTAGGGCTAGGGCTGTGCAACGGAACTGGCTACCTGAGTGCCCGACTGTTGATGTCAGGAACCGGTTCCAGATTGTGGAATCGGGCACCCGTAACCAACTTTGCAAATTTATACTTAGTAGTAAGTTCTTAGACAACAAAAAAGAAAGGTTTTTGAGTGTCATTTGTGGAGACTTCAAAATGAAAACCTTGCTACTTATTTTTTCCATATCCATTGTGTAACTAACGTGAATACCGATAAAATGTGTTGCCAAACCAACAGAAGTTTATTTTGTTGGCTTTTTCGCAGTGAATTTATAGCCACTTAATTTCAAAGGATCTTCTGTTAGAAAACTCCACCCTGAATGATTTGACTTTAAAAGAATATCACCTCAGATTTGACAGAAGACCCCCTCTCAATGTAATTCGAGTTACCATGGAAACGCCCTAATTATTTTTACTGTCAATACAAAAAATAAATGTAATATGGTTCTCTCTCTGTTCTTGCTTTTCTGAAGATCCGTCCAATATTGATGACGAAAAACTGAAGAGTGTACGGGAGTATTTGACCCAAGTAGCCCTCCATAAATCAGAAGCTAGTGCAGAAAGCTGTGAGGACCAACAGCATGAGCCAAGGGAGCCCAGATACAAAAAGGTATGGAGGGTGGGGGAGGTGGGTTGGGGGAGGAGGTGGGGGCACGAGACTTTGGACGATATTTTGATGACACCTACATGTATCAGTTAGCTACTACAGTGATTCAAAAAAGAAATTATTCATCTAAAAAATTCATTGAAAAGTTCAACAGGTTAATTGTTAGGCACCTGTCGTAAGATTTTGAGCACTTCTGTTGCTTCAAACAAAAACAAAAAATGCACAATTTACAAATGGTCTTCTGTACCTTTAAATGAAAGTTGTGGTGGAATAGCTTTGAGACTTTGAAACTTTGGGAACAATATCATGGTCATTTTAACAAAACACTATGCTGCTGTGAAAAATTATTGGGGGACATTGCCATTAGCCATGTTAGCATCCCCAAGGAAAAACAATTAGCTTGGAACCAGTCGCTAAAAGAATACATCACATGACATTTAGGCTGGTAACCTGGGGGGATTGCCATACCACAGTCTTAGCTGGCTGGCTTAATCAGTCCGGGTTAAGCTAGCTATTGTTATGAGACGGTCTTGGCTAAGACGCCAAACTTAAGTCTTTTGCAATAACCCGGTCTTTACTAAGCCCGCTGAGAGTAATGATTCACACACAAACATTCCATGGTTACAGGCTGTGGTGTTCATCACGCGCCATAATACGGACAGAATGCGCGATTTTTTGGTTTGTGTGATTCAAATCGTGAAATCAAATCTGTCAATTACGGGATTTCATGTTGAGATAATTGCAGTTCAACTCCCGTGTCTTAATATTTTTCCAGAAGGGAAAATCCTCTCTTCCCAGCAGTTGTCTGCTATTTAAATTTTCATCAACTGAAAAACATTGTGGGGAAAAAAATATATTTGAACACAGCGATGAAAACAAAAAATATCAAACTATAGACTGTTTTAGCCGGCCCAACCCATACTTACTAGACTTACTATCTTAACACTAAGACCATGTCGATGCAATTTTCAAACAGCCGGCCAGACAGAATGATTTCACGTGGTGGTTACTACCAAAACGATCTTTTATCCAAGTAAACATTTTTGATGATAATTTACTTTTGGGATAAGTGCAAATAATAAAGCCTACATGCCTTTAAGCAAGAGGTCGGTCATCAGTGAATTCCGTCCTTTTTGTTGCAGACTCTTGAGAGGAGAGCGCAGCACAAAGCCCACAGAAAGAGGAGAAATAAAGAACGCAAACAAGGATTGAAGGAAAAGCGCAGCAGGCTGTTTGACCATGAAGTGGTATGTACATTTGTTTATATTGATATGATGTAGAGGTATTTAATGGAATAATGTAGTGCGTCTGTGTCCCACATACCACAAGGCCGAAGTATGTGGGACACAGACGCACTTCATTTTCCGTGTTCCACGAGCGCAAGCGTGATAACGAATTTAGCTTCAAGCAAACTTGACGCACAGTAAAGTTGGACCATCGCTTTACACAAACTTTTCATTGGTCATCCTATTGCACGCGCGTTTTGTACGGAACGGCGCTCACATCTTAGAAAAGCGCAACACGCGGAGTGCACTATGGAGCAAGGCCGTGCTACATGGTTATATGTAGCACGGCTTGTTGCCATGGATCCACCAATCAGGATCGAGGATTCAAGTTTACTTGAAGATAATTGTACATATATGATGCAAGTCAAGTCCATCACGAGTCTGCTCACTTGAATCACAATAGGTCCACTCACAAGTTCAGTCACAAGTAAATGCCTCTATTCTTGATCTTGGGTCAAGACGTAGAAAAGCTTCATTCTTTAAATTCTTGTGCCTTGTAGACCTTTTTGTAATGTCACAATGACTGCATCTTATTTGTTATATATGGATCTGCAGCGCAATAAGTAAAAAACGTAAAAGGCCCTATACACTCTACATGTATGGATTTATTGCATATACATGGGCCTTAAATGTCCCAATGCACAGTAGCATACACGAGTCCTGTTTATTACGTCACGATTTACTGTGTTTTGTTTGCTGCCTGCAACGATGACTTTTACACAGTTGCATGTTCGGGTCGAAACTGGACCTGAAAAACAGCTCTCAAAAGTACCTTTTGTTCTCATTTCATGACAGAAACAATAGTCGTTTTTATTTCATCACACCTTAGGCTACATATACCCGAAAAATGACGGAAATGTCTTCGAGCATTCCACAACCTCTTTAAAACACTGCAGGTCAGTTTCAAGTGAAAGGATACATATATGAAGTGTTAATGTAACTGTCACTCAGGGAGTCACTGCACTAAAAACAGTACCTTGGAGAGCAGTGAAGTGTGACTGAATCTGCCTGCTTGCCCTGGGCCTAATTTTATGTCTCTGCTTACTGTGAAAAATCCCTGCTTACTATAGCAGAACATTATGCTATATGCTTTGGTAAGCATATTTCACAGGTTATCAAGGAATTTGGCTTATATGCATGCATGCATACATCCCGTACCTAACATGCCTAAGGATCCTGATCTTGCTGAGCTTGCTGGGTTAGCAAAAAAAGTTTTCTGCTAGCGCTGTTAGCACAGAATGGCAATCGTAAGTGTGGAATTCTGTGGTTAGCAGGGACATGAAATTGTGCCCAGGTCTTAACCACACGAAATTATTGTGTAGGGATTTGAACTATAAAGTGTTATCCATACCCCACAGAAAATTTCATCATCAGAGGAATTTGAAGTAACTCTAAAGTGGGCAAAAGTGATTTTGCAAAAGTTGAAGGGTTGTTAAGTGCTGATGGCCTTAACCGAGTGATTTGGACTCAACCTATTTGTTTTTTCTTGCTTTTCCCTCCTTAGGTGTTGTCTCTTCAGCTGCAAGAAGATGAAGATGAGGAGGTCAACATCTTGGATTGACAGCGGCTTCCCTTAGGACATTTTATATATCCTACGAAAAGATGGATCAAAACACAGAAATCACTTGTTAATGTTGCATCGTTCAAATTTCATTATTGTCACTTTGAAATCAACCAGTGCATTTCAACAACTACTTGGGATTTTTTTTTACGATGATTTTTTTCAAGGACCAAATTTAAGGACATGATTTTTATATTTGGGGAAATGTTGAACGTTTCAGACTATTTTTGTTGTATTTTGATGCAGTGTTTTAGACCATCACAAGACCGGTCACAAGTAAATCACAATTCACATATCCATGAACAGTGTGGGGTGAACAATTCGTGATCAGAGAGTTTTTGAACTGTTGGCACAGCAACGGAATCACACAGCTGTAGCAAAGATGGTGGTTGCCACACACTACGGGATGGTCGTCTTCTTTGCTGACTATCCAACAGCGATACATCAAGCTGAAATTGCGTATAGAAACCTGTAAACACTACAGGTATGACTCATGTTTGTGCTGGCATTGAGGACTGATACAATTAACCATCGTTGAGCGGAATACATTATGTAAACATGTAAGACAACATTCTTGGCTTTCTGCAATCCGTTCAGTTGGGATGGCTGGATCGCAGCTACAGTTGAGTCTCGTTAATGCAAACTCGTTCGGACCTAGCCAAATTGTTTGTTATATCAGAATTTTGTATTAAGAGGAACATCAGTCCCGTTCATTGTGCACATAAATGCACAGTCGGGACCAAGGCCTTATGTTTGTAATAACCAGAATTTTGTATTAACAGAGTTTGTACCAACGAGAGTCGACTGTATACAGGTAGCGGATCCAGCACTAGGGAAAGGGGGGGTTAACTGTATCACCCTTGAGTAACACTTCGATGATAAATAACAAAGGAGTGCCTATGTCACAGTTCAATTGAATAGTTTGTGACTTGACTGAGACTGGATGACTTGCACGTGCTTGTGTTAATTCTGTTCAGACTAGTAAACATGCTAGGACTTGTGATGGACTCAACTAAAACACTTGAAGTATATGTCTGCCGCGTCACGTCCGATGTAAACCAACACATTTTTTTTGTGTTTGAGACATTAGGTTAGTTTCCTTTCAACCAGACCCAATAAGTAAACCAATCTTTGATTTAAAAAATGTGGAATCTCTTCAGGTTTTATGATAAAGGTATTTAATCAAAAGAAACGTTATTATAATGGGTGGGTGCCTGTATGCAAATACAAGCATGTACATGTACCATACACAAGGCACTGCCAGTTATTTCGTGGATTTTTGTTTTGCCTAAAGTCCTAAATTCTGTATGACTGTTGACCTGTAAAAGTTTTGAATTTTTTTTTATAACTTCTACATGCTTTCATGGATTTTGATGAAACTTGGATGCAATGACCCTTGGGTGGACACATTTCTATATCGGATTACTGATATCAAATATCATGTAGGGGTCATTAGAGGTCATTGTTCAAATATACTTCAAATGTTTCTCTGTCTGCAGAATTTGATGGATGTTAATGAACTTGGATGGAGTGATTTGTGAAAACTGCTCAGGAATCAAGAGGGGGGACCCTTTGTGTGGCAGCCATCTTGGAGGTGTTGTACTTTCGTTCACAGGGATATGCACTAGTAGACCTTGCGTGCACTCGGATATTACTGAATTAAAATACATGTAACAAAAGAGAACCTTCAAAATGGCTGCTGTGGGCAAAGAGTCAATGTGCATGTACATGTATTTATACTTTTTTTTCGTTTTCTTTCTTGATTCTGTGTTGTTTCTATACATTTGTGAAGACAAACTCTATTATATTTGGCATAAAAGTCACTCAAACACACAAAGGATAATCATGTAATTTAAACTTTACTGCCAATCAAATCAATTTGAGTTCTATAGTTCATGAAAATAAATACCAGCCTTTGATCCATCTTCAAAATTGATGTCTGAGTCAATTATTTGTGTTATTAACCATACGGGAGGGTTGTACAACTCATATTCTGACTCAAGTCTGTCTCGAGTCCCATTTGGATGATTGCATGGATGGATTATCCCCTCCTCCAGCTTTTTGGGGGTTATTTTGCAGACCATTTCTGAAAAAGCTATTCATACTTGAACTCGAGTAATATTTTGATAACTCTTTGCAGTCATAATTGGAGGCATGGAATTCATGGAGAAGTTAACACTCCAACACTGAACAGTCATCATCAAACACGGATAACAGTCATAAATGCACAAGAAAAAAACCCAGACACTCCAAGATCACAACATTTCATTTTTATTTGTGTATATTGTAAACAGTACACAAACCAGGCAACATGGACCTAAAACTTAATTGCCTAAAGTCATAAAATAAAACAATAAACATTTAAAATAACATGGATTTTTTTCACAATTTCCTGAAGACCTTACGTATATTTTTGAATATTTGAATTGAACATGATTATGCTATTCGGATCACTGGTGGATGACTGAATATTTGAATACAACTGTACTATTTTTAATAATGCTTTTTCAAAAGACAAGTAGACCCTTTTTTCATGAAAGAGAGCGAAGGTTTTATACTGGTCGTCTTCCTATTGTGTGAACTACTTTAAAGTATTCACATTTTCCACTTCTCTTAAAGGGCATGCAATGTATATTCTGTTGATGTGATCCTTGAAAATGCACATTTGTGTCCCATAATTATACCTTATTTTAAATTCCGCTTTGCCATTTTCAAAGGTATTTCGGTACGTTTCTGGATTTTATGCTAATGAAAATTTGCATATTCATGAGAAAAAGTGTGACGCAATTTCAGGCAGAAACCTCAATGATCCAACTACTTTCAGCACTAAAAGTTTTCAGAATGTTGGATATTTCGTTGTCAAATTTATTTTACTTCTTTAGTGATTCCTTGTGTCATTACATGAGAGCAAGCCAATTGAGTACACTTTTCGGGTTCACAATTTGAACAGAAAACACCTAAAATTGAACATTGTCTTCCTGAAATGACATCACGGCAACAGTGCCCTCAGTTGTCCAGAAAGCATAGGAACATTTTGAATGTTTATAAATAAGTGTTTTTTGTTTTTCAGGTTTACAATTTGAACAGAAAACACCTAAAATTGAACACTAGTCTTCCTGAAATGGCATCTTGGCAACAGCGCCCTCAGTTGTCCGGAGTAGGCATAAGAAAATTTAGAATGCATGTTTAGGCCAAAAAAAAAAAAAGTCTCCGGTTTCTGGTATGGAGCTTGCCCCAAAAGTGGTGCGGCGACGCGGCTTTTTTTTTTTTTTTTTACCTGGTTTTTTTTTTTTTTTTTGCTTCAAATGTCGGCTGATGACTGCAAATGGTGCCCGACTAAACTTAGTGCAAATATATGGGATTCCAGAGAGGCCACATAAATCTTATTCTCGATCATAACCCCTTCTAAAAACACGTAAAAATTGTGCAGCAGCAGAATTCCAGTCAAACCAGTGAGTTTGGCGGTTTTGAAACATCATCTTGTATTGAAAAAAAAACTTTTTCATTTTGCCGACGCGCATGGCTACGGCGACGCGCGCGCATACCAGAAACCGGAGACTTTTTTTTTTTGGCCTTATAAAGAAGTTTTTTTTTTCCATTAAAATAATCCAAAAAGGGATGTCAAATATCTTTCATACTTTTTAAGAGAAGAAATCTGCACAAAATGTGTTCCTATAAATACAAAATTCATGTACCCCTTAAAACTATACTTGCACTTAAAAATCTGCAGTCACCACAAACCATGCAGCCTAACGTAAATCACACACTTGTGTTCTTCACTTATTTTCGTTTATACTTTAAACCAAATGTAACACTCCATGCCTCTCAAATCCTCAAAAATTTAATACTCTGTAGTTAAATCAATGGCACAGTCTATTGTGAATCAAGGGAGGATCCAGAACACAATTTCAAGGCCAAAAAAAGTGGGTCAATTACGGGGTTCAAGGCCCGCTTAATTAGGGCCCCCGGAAAAATGTTGAGATTCTACATGCTTGATCTGTGGTGCGATCTGAGGCAATTTCTGACCACTTTATACATTTTTTTTAAGCAAAAGATGGTGGTGTACACAGTTGCTGCCTCATATTTGTTTTACGCAAAGCAAAGTTTTTGTTTTTGTTCAAAGTCCTCCTTTCCAGAAAGTTATCGGAATAACTTTGGACTTCTTGGGGTATGATCCCACGTTTGTCACAATTCACAGATGCCGTTTCCACAATTATCGCAAGATTTCTCTGTTTTGTGACCTGAGCATGGATTTTCTGCTTGATGTCATCGTGGCGCAAGCAAATCGCAGGTTGACCTACAGGCAGCTTAATTTTGGAGGGATCACAATATGGTCCGGTAGTTCTACATGTACATGGTTTAACATAATTAACTAATAATAATAATAATAATCGTATTTATATAGCGCCTTTTCCAAAGGATACAAAGCGCTGGGGGAGAATGCAACCAGAGACAGGTAAGTGAAGTATATGAATATATGAGACCCATTATGTAGCACTTTTTTTGCTTGGTGCTGCGGCGCATATTGCTGCCACTGCCAGAAACACTGGGGCAAACCCTTCTCTTAGCGACAAGTGTTACTGGGATCTTTAACGTGCATTTCACAACACGGGACCTATGGCTTATACGTCCCATCCGAAGGACGAAGCAATAATGGTCAAGTGCCTTGCTCAAGAGCACAAGCACCGTGTTCCCACGGTCAGGATTCGAACCCATGCACCACGGCACACGAGTCAAACACTCTAACCACTGGACCACAATGCCCCACTAACTAAGGGATCACAATATAATCGGGTAGTTCTACATGTACATGTACATGGTTTAACATAATTAACTGTGATGCAGGAAGATGAACAACAACACATGTCACATGTCATTGATAGCCCTGAGACGTAATGACGTCCATGACACTTTGGTCACAGTGCTGTCTCTACATTTACCTCCCAACACAGAGCATATTTGACAATGATTTGACAGATGAAGGACTTGGGATTGACTTGTGATAGACTCGACTGCTGCTCTGATCAAACAGTTCACTGCAATTGGCAATACTCTACTTCCAGCTATTCCCCCAACACTTCCTTCAGAAATGCCTCCAGACACCGCTGGTTCTGAGCAAAGACTTTCTCAAAGGCTTGCTTATTCAACTGCAGAAAATTGAACAACAAAGACAAGAACAATTAGCAATAGTCATCATAACATTACTTAAAGGGACACTGCATCCTAGAACAGCCCAATTGGGCTAAAAAACATGCTTTGAATGAAAGGATCATCAGAAAGAACATTTAAAGAAGGATATAAACATCCACAAAACCGTCCTGTAAAAGCTTGGCGTTTTTGTGATATTCCTGTATTATGCGTGCGAGAACGACTTTGGGGTCCACTTTTGCGACCCCAAAAGGTTGAGCTATTTGGATGCTAGTTGTGATTTCATCCATAAAGTGTTCGCCTTTTGAGGATGTGTAAGAAACCACATTTTGTGCATTGGTGATTGGTCACCGCTGTTCGCAAGCATGGTGCTGTATGAGACACACAAAATATGCATGTAGGCACATTCATGTCTGGTACCTATACTCACATAATACGGATCGTGTATGATGCGTTCTCCCTGTGGATCCAGATCCCCCAAGAGTCGTACTAGACTGGTGCTCGACGCTGGTTTTTTTCGCTTCAATTCCCTGAAAGGAAAATAGAAGAAAACAAAATGAGAGCATGCGTGAACTTAGCCCATTATAGTCACAGTGCCATCCAAAACTGCCATGCACATGCAACTCCCTATAATTTGTTAAGATGCCGCAGCTGTGTTTGGTTATCATGGGTTCATGGGTATATACAACGTATAAATATGATAAAGAATATTGAGTGCAATGGTAAGAATAATTTCATGAGGTGACAGATGGAATGTTCCACTCCATGAGGCAAAGCTTTGCACGACAAGTGGAATGGAACGTTCTTTCTGTCATCATCGTCAGTTTTAAAGCTATAGTTGCATGTCATCTAACACAGAGCTGTGCCACATCTTACACGGTCGGCCAACGGGTGTGGGCCCACCCGTGACAACTTTGGTACACCCCTTGACCTAGCTGGCATCATCCTTTGTCTCCATGTGACCATACCACCTCAGCCTATGCCTCCTCCACACGATACTGATCCCCTCCACACTCCAACTCTCCTCCTCTATTCCTCAATTGACAGCCTGTCAGCCAGAGACACCCCACACATCGACCTGATCATTCTCATCTCTGCTCGTAGCGACTGCTGGACGTGCCCCACCCTAGCGGCTGGGCCATGTCTCGCAACCGTACAGCGGTACACTTCATAAAATTACTCTTTCAATTGCACAAAATGTGAAACATTTATTCGTTGTAAAGGCTGGTGCACTTTTCTAATTTTACGGCCAGGTTCACCGGAGCGCCCCATTATCGGTACTGTTTTTTCACCGTTACGGTAGACCGCAATTACCCGCACACATGCCCGATTCAGAGAGGCCAGATTTTTCAGCGCACACCTCTCCAATCTGTAGGTCAAATGGCCCAATGATCCGGTGAACCAGCAGCATCAAAAAGGTGTGACAGGCTTCAGTACTGCTTATGATAAAGTACACTGTAGGTCTACGTACACATGCTCATAAGTGGATTTATGCAACCTTGCCAGAGTAACACCTAAAATTATGACTTTTTTTGGGGGGGGGAATGTTAACAATGTTTTAAATGGCAGAAAGAGAAATCTCCTGGGGTTGACAACACACCAGCAGAACTTACTGTAGCTGGATGTGATACCCATGATCACTGCCCTCATGACAATCTGCAATAAGATGAGAGTGACCCATCACCCCATGGGCCAAGTCTTTGGTCATCATCACACTTCTCAAGAAAGGTAACTCAAAGCTATGCCAAAACTACAAAGCAATAAGTCTCATCAGCCACCCGAGCAAAGTCATGCTGAAGATCATTCTGCTTGTAAGCCCCGAGCAGAGAAGATCATTGCTGAGGAACAGGCTGGCTTTCGGGCAGGACGGAGCACCAATGAGCAGATCTTCAATCTCAGCAAAAACATCTGCAGCACCAGGTAAATAAGACCGGCCTACCATGTGATCATAGACTTCAAAAAGGCTTGGCAGGGTATGGCGTGCAGCCTTACGAGCTACGGTACAATGAGGATTTACAGCATCAGCGCTTACCTTGTCGGAGTCATTGAACTTCTTTATGACAAGGCCACCAGTGCATTCCTCATTAATAAGAGCACATGGGACTGGTTTCGAACCAACGTACACGTACATTTGAGTTCGACAGGGCTGCCTACTCTCTCCCGCCCTTTCTTCCTAGAAAACATTATGACTGAGGCACTCAAAGATCTTGTAGGCAGTGTCAGTATTGGAGGCAGAACCATCACCAACCTTCGCTTTGCTGATCATGACATTGACGGATTATAAATCAGAAGAGCAAGAGCTAGCTGATTTGGTGGAGTGCCTTGACAACATGTCTACAACTTACGGCATGGAAATCAGTGCTGAGAAGACTAAGTTGATGACCAATAACACAAACGGCATTACCACTGAAATCAAAGTCAGAGGTCAGAAACTTGCAACAGTTCCAAGTTTCAAGTATCTAGGATCTGTTATCACTGACGAAGGCTCCAAACCTGAGATACTCTACACTGGATTGAACAGACCACATCAGCCCTGATTTGGCTGAATTTTTTTTTGGAACAACAGTAATATCACTTTAAGCTCTAAACTACAGCTGATGCGCTTCCTTGTCACACAAATCTTCCTCTATGCTTGTGAAACGTGGACCCTCAATGCTGATCTAATCAGAAGAATACAAGCCATGGAAATGAGGTGCTACCACAAGAATTTAGAGATCTCATACCAACACCAGATGACAAATAAAGAGGTCTGCAACAAGATCACACAAGCCATCGGGCTATATGAAGATCTCCTAACCACTGTCAAGAAGCATAAGCTGAAGTGGGTTGGTCATGTCTCTCGATCATCCGGCCTGGCAAAGACCATCTTGCAGGGCACAATGAGAGGGGGAAGGAAACGATGCAGGCAGAAGAACTAGCAAGATAACATCAGAGAGTGGACTGGCCTGGAGTTTGCCGATTCTCAGAGGGCAGTGGAGAATCAAGGAAGGTGGAGAGAGCTGGTTAAAAAGCATCGAGCTATATTAAATTACTAGAGCGCTAACTTCGTGTACAAAGTTATGCCTGCTGGGCACATCCATGTTTGTGCACAAACCTATCATGCCTATGAAAACTTAGAAATTTTGTACGGCTTTTTTACCGCTATTTGCATATCTGCGTTTGTATTCAATACCGGTGCATTATCGAAGCCAATACGCCCAAAACCGAAACGCACGATCAGCAAATGAGCGTGTCATTTTGCTCTATGCAAACAGCGCAACGCGTGCGCGTATTTGCTGCAGATGCTTTTTGCCGTCACGTTTTTTTGAACCGTCAATGACGCGCCTAAGTTGTTTGCGTATGTTCTACTTGCGCCTTGCATGTAGAGTACACCTTCAAAATTCAATCTATCTAATTTCATTATGTTCTACAAACACGCACATGAATTCAAAATGTCTGCGCCCAGGACGGCTTCAAAGCATCTCCGTGTGCAGAATAACGAGTTAGCGCTCTAGTAATTTAATATAGCTCTATGTTGGGATAGCAGTTATGGGATAGATAGAAAGATAGAAACCACTTTCATGTTAAGTTAGTGGTTAAGTTGTGTACTGGGGTATTGGTCATACCTGAGATTATCCTCGTCAAATCCAAATATGTAGTGAAACTTCTCGTAGTCTTGCTTAGTGATCTGCATGACGAGACAAAAAAAAAGACGTTCCTTGGGTTAATTGGTGCAACTTTACATTTAACTTTGAATAACATTTTCTCTCAATAAGAGTAAGTTTACATTAGCAACACATGAAAATGAACATTTCTAATGAGTTTGTGCGAACCATGGATTAAAAACAAGCACCCACAGCTTGATTTTTCGGGGACAAAATTATGACCCACGAAATTTGTTCTCGCATGTTTCTCACAAGAAGGTAAAATAAAAATGCCCAGTTTTTAAAGGATGGTTGGGTGGACGTTCATGTTTACTTTTAAATGCCCTTTCTATTTAATGTCATTTCGTTTAAATCGCGTTTTGTAGCCAATTGGGCACATTGTAGGCCATAATGTCCCTTTAACCCTAACAGAACTCAACCCATCAAACCCCAACGACATGTTTTGTTGGAATCTGTCAGGATGGGCATAGTACCCCTAAACTGACAGTCTTTTACATTGGGTTGCAACACCTCCAGAAACAAAGTCAGAAATATGTGCGTGCAGATTTCAATCAGGGTACATTGTACAGTACTTGTGATGTACCACAAGTCAATCACAAGTCAATCACAAGTCAATCACAAGTCAATCACAAGTCAATCACACGTCAGTTACAAGTCAATCACAAGTCAATCACAAGTCAGTCACAAGTCAGTCACAAGTCAGTCACAAGTCAGTCACAAGTCAATCACAAGTCAGTCACAAGTCAGTCACAAGTCAGTCACAAGTCAGTCACAAGTCAATCACAAGTCAATCACAACTCAGTCACAAGTCAATCACAAGTCAATCACAAGTCAGTCATCCAGTCCCAAGTCAACTTAGAAATCCAAGCTATCCGAATGAACTGTGACAAAGGACTTTCTTTGTTATCATCCCCTGTTACTTGTTGCTGGAAATGCGATTTGATTTGTGATTTACTTGCGATGACAAGACTTGTGATGTATTGTACATGTACTTCTGATCAATGCGATAACACAGTCTGTTCACAAGTAAATCACAAGTCCAGTCACAAGCAACATGGGGTGAACCATGTCCAAGTCAAAGAAACGCTTTTGTTACAGATCACTTGAATAGCTTGCCACATGACTTGAGACTGAACTGGTACGTCTAGGTCTCATGGTGAACTTCTGAATTGTGAGGACTTGTGATGGACTCGACTACCTTACCTGTCTGGCGTGATGTCTGGTTGGTTCAATGCTTTTCTTTTTTAGCACATCAATACCTCTGTCGTCCGGCTCGTTGCCGATCTCGTAGGTGGACGTCGCGGCGCTGTCCACGGTCCACTCATCGGCCACCCCTCGGTCCTTCAGCATGTGATTCATCATAGACTCGGCCATTGTGGACCGACAGATGTTACCTGGGTGGCGTAGCAAAACAAAGAGTCTACGAGTTAAACACATCCATTCAGCACGCTCACCTGTCTGGCTTTGTGGTGGCTCTCCTTGATGCCGTGGGCCTGCAGGACGTCGTTGGCATCACTGTCTGGCTCGTTGCCGGTTTGATAGGTTGACGTGGCGGCGCTGTCTACGATCCAGTCCCTTAAGGCTCCTCTCTCTTCCAGCATGTGAGAGAGCATACTTTCTGCCATCGGTGATCGGCAGATGTTACCTTGACAAAAATTAAGTGGGTCCATTTATTCACTTTCTAGCGGTGCTGATGTGAGTAGGGCTAGCTAGTATTAATCCCAAGGGGTGGTGTTATGATATCATTCAGCATTCCAGACTCAAGAACCACTGAGTTTCAAGAAAGTTGGTTTGGGAGCTAGATGTAAACAGTTCCTGGATGTTTGCTCCCGCCTATTGGCTGGATGAGATTGTAACACTTTTAACTTTGTACAAAATCGTGTATTTGTAACTCAGGAAAGATTTCCATATACAAAGTTCACTAATTTTCCTCTGTATTGACTAACAAGCCCCCAGATAGCAATTTCATGTCATCAAAGTCAATTTGAGCAGTGAGAAAATACAAGCATTTTCTTAGAAAACACTTAGAATTTTTCAGTCCAATCTCATAGGGTTTGTACAAAAATGTGTTGAGTGAACTTCGTATATGGAAATCTTTCCATAACTCACACCGTGACGAATTGATTTTGTTTTTACCCCAGACACCGCATACAAAAACAAAATGAACCTTCCTAATGGAAACGTGCATTGTGAGCCTTGTTATTACTTGGGTCAATATTGGTCAAGACCCCCATTGGTTTGTACACAGTAGGTGAGGAAGACAATTTCAACCGTTAATTTTGACAATTTTGACGGTTAATGTAAGGCACATGGCGATGCGATGGCGATGCGTACACAACAACACGTGGAAATTTGCCTGTCTGCAATATGGCACCAAAAAACCGTGAAAGTGCTTATTTAGGCACACGGCGAAATTATCGCAGGACGTTAAACATTTTTTTTTTGGCCTATAATTTCAATCCAAAATCAAAACCCTGCGCTCTCTCCACCAAATTAATCCTTCCACATGACGTTGCCAGCTATTTAGGTGAGTCCAGAAACTAAAAAGAAGTGGATTTTCGTAAGAAACGGGGTTGTAAACTACACAATTTTTTGCGTATCAAAATTTCAACATGAAATTTCACAAAAATTTGCCATCTGAAAAGGGCAGCACTTTCTGATTAGCCTATCAAGAGGGTGAGTTAGCCCCACTAGTGTGGCCGCGGTATGCTGCGCCGCTGAACAGCGCAGCATACCGCGGCCACACTAGTGGGGGTAGTGGAGCCTCATAGAGTCAGAAGCCCGCAAAATTGTTGTCAACACAAAACACTAATTAAGTACAAAAACGTCCATTCCAAATAAGCCATTTCCCACAGAACCGCTGCACAGTTTGCCCCTAAACTCCGTACAATACCTCATGACATACTCACGTTATGTGCACCAAACAAACATCGGTGGATTCTGTCTGTTTTTAGGCCAAAATGATGAAAAATATGCCCTTTCCGCACTGAGCCAACCTAACACTTGAAGCGAGCACGCGCGCTGATATTGTAGTCATTTTCGGGTTCGATCGCTCGGAGCGCGCCGCGGGGGGTACGTACTTGCACTTGTGCGCATGCGCATACTATCAATCCGCTCCTACTCCATACCCCCCGTAGCCTTTTGCCCAGGCCTTCATGGCTTAGAGCGGCGGAGTTGCGAAGACCCTAAGCGACAGGAGCAAAGATTAAGTCAGCACGCACGAGTGGCAAAGCCACGAGGCCTTTTGCAACTTGATTTTGTTGAATTATTCATAGTTTTTGTGCAAATAAGAAGCGTGCTGAAGGTTAACCAATCACAATGCGGATTTTGCCTAGTCGCTTCCATTTTTTAAAAGAAGGGTGAGTAAGGAAACCGTAAGAGCAAATAACTGTAAGTTCAGATGAAAAATAAGTTCATACCCTCAAATAATTTGTTGAAATACCTTTATAAGTAAAGTTAAAATAAGATAATGTAATAACAATTACGCAGTCACGATCTCGTGGAAAACTAGACTCGCATTTTTTTGTTTTAAATTTTGTGCAAGCATCCGACGTGACGCGTCGACGCATCCGCGTGGTAGCCACGCACGCACGAAAAGGCTGATTGGTTGGAATTTTGCTACCCTGTTGGGGTAGCAAAAATCGAGAGTATAAAGAAAAACATAAGAATTTCCCGACAAGTTGCAAAAGGCCCTCGTGGCTTCGCAACTCGCATGTGTGGTCTCTATCTCCAGTCGCTTCGCGTTCGCCGCTTTGAATGCGGGCAAGTTAAGCCACGATGGCGTTGGTGAAAGGCTATACCCCCCGCGGCGCGCTCCGAGCGATCGAACCCGAAAATGACTGCGATATCGGCGCGCGTGCTCGCTTCAAGTGTTAGGTTGGCTCAGTGCGGAAAGGGCATATTTTTCATCATTTTGGCCTAAAAACAGACAGAATCCACCGATGTTTGTTTGGTGCACATAACGTGAGTATGTCATGAGGTATTGTACGGAGTTTAGGGGCAAACTGTGCAGCGGTTCTGTGGGAAATGGCTTATTTGGGATGGACGTTTTTGTACTTAGTGTTTTGTGTTGACAACAATTTTGCGGGCTTCTGACTCTATGAGGCTCCACTACGTGGAGCCTCATAGTTCTAGGAGTAGGGCTAGAGGGTGAGTATGCTTCAAGTACAAACTAAGCCTACCGGTAAATGTGAAAATCAAAATTTGACAAAGTGCGATATGTTTTTGTACATGTGGCAGTGTGGCCTATGTTAACGGAGGTAGTCCAGTAAATTGGCCACAATTATAAAATTCAGGGCTGGGTAACTCCAGCTACACATTTATGGGGCTAGGTTAGCCCCACTGTACTAGTGTGGCCGTCGGCATGCTGCGCTAAACCTCTGAGGTTCAGCGCAGCATACCGACGGCCAGTAGTGGGGCTAGGGGAAAGTACCGGTAACTCCAGCTAGGGCGCATGTACAAAAAAAATCTGATCGCTACGGAAGTGTATTTAGGACATGACCCCAAAAAAAATTTCCGGCCCTTTATTTCGCCCGGGTGGATTACTATTTCGCCCGGGCGGATTACTAATTCGCCCGGGCGGATTACTAATTCGCCCGGGCGGATTACTAATTCGCCCGGGCGGATTACTAATTCGCCCGGGCGAATTATTATTTCGCCCGGGCGGATTACTAATTCGCCCGTGCAAATTACTATTTCGCCCGGGCGGATTACTATTTCGCCCGGGCGGATTACTAATTCGCCCGGACGGATTACTAATTCGCCCGGGCGAATTAGTAGTCTGCCCGGCCGGGAGAGTTAGTAATCTGCCCGGGCGAATTAGTAGTCTGCCCGGGCGAATTAGTAATCCGCCCGGGCGAAATAATAATCCGCCCGGGCGAAATAGTAATCCGCCCGGGCGAAATAGTAATCCGCCCGGACGAAGTAGTGGGCCTAAAAAATATTTTCGGTCATGTTCTAAATACACTTCCGTAGATCGCCCCTCACTCAGCTCTATAAAAAATATTAAAAACTACACCGAAATTACAAACCAAGTCGACCTAGGAATTGTATACATTCAGTCTATAAACTTTACCAAGGCAGACGAAAAGAGCGGATTTGTTCGTGGCAGCTGACATTTTGCAAAAATTCCTGTGGCCAGTCCGAGACCAAAATCACCTGCAGCTGCACCGGCAGAAAATTGAACCACCGCTAGAGGGCGCTGGTGTTTGATGAACTTAAGAACTTTGTGGTGGACCGTGCATCATACCGTGCCGTTTTTCGGGCATGATTTGTGACCGCTACTAAAAGTACTAGTGTTACTGTTACTGTTAGTTTGAAGTTACCCCCTCGGTTTTCAAAAACTTGAAAAAGACATCGTGCTGTTTTATGGTTTATAAATGGAGAAGCGACAGGATAGTTGAAGTCAAGTTTACGTACTTGTAAGTGTAGGGCATGGTGTAGGCTACGTTGTTTCTTCATGTTTTTACAGGACAAGCATGATACCATGACAAGTGCTTGGTCATGTTGGTGGTGGTTACTCCTAGAACTATGCTACGTGGAGCCTCATAGTCATAGTTCTAGGAGTAAATTACCGCTGATCAGCGATTGTGTAGCAATTGATGGGAACAAATGTTGCAACCTGTTGCAACAGTTACTTTTCATATTAAATAGGCCCTATATCATCTTATTCTTAATGAAAATGAGGTCATTCATTGCAAAAATGATTAAGACATGAATCTGGGACTGAGAAACATTTCAAATTATGTTCTTGACTCGCCATCAACTTTGTATCGTCAGACCCCCTAAAGCTACGCTGTCCTTTTTCTTCACATTTACCTTCAATTTGTGTGTGGCAATGCGCGCGCTTGTACAACATGTACAAGCCTTATTTAACCTGCGCAGATAAAGGAGGGTTGAGGATACACAATTGCAAAAGTCATGGACATGATGGAAGTGGTGTCAAAATTGCAACTTTTTTTTCCTAAAAATGTTCTCATTTGAAAATGTCAAGTCCATTTGGAACCAAACTTGGGTCATAGACAGTGTCGTACCAGAAGGGGGGGGGGGCACTTTGTCTACATTTCGGCGCCGATGTGTGAGTGCTGTTAGTAACTGTAAGTAGTGCTGTAAATTTCACATCCACAGACCACAGGCTAAATGTTCAAAATTTATCAATATCATGTGCGAAAGTTTCACTTAACACATTACCAGGTAATCAAGTGAATTCCAAACCCTAAAACAGGCATTTCCATAAACTCACATTGTATTCGTATTGACATTTTTATGTGTATTATGAGATTGAAATTGAGAGACTTTTGAGACTTTGGTGGCAGCAAACGCACTGGGCCTTTTTCCACTGTTTGCGTCATATTGAGCATGCGTGTTTTATTCTAAACATGACGTAAACAATTGGAAAGGACTGGTGTGTTTGCTGCCACCAAAGTCTCGATTTCAAAAGTCTCCCATTTCTCAGGATACTTTTTTTTCTTCAGTACAGCAAGCATCACATTAAGCTTCAGCAAGCATGGCGTCCTACATGGTGAGGCGTTCCTCCATCTATGTCACGCTGTTTGTTGGCTATTTCCTCTACTACCTGAATCGCAAATCCTTCTCCTTCCTAATGCCGTATGTCATTGAAGAAGAAGGAATGCACAGGAGTGAATTAGGTAAGTACTACTGAAAGTTGTCCAAAAGTTGTACTTATACTTTTGATCCTAAATAAGGCTGTTGAGTGTTGTTTATAAATGCTAATATGGCTAATGGAATTAAAGGGAAGATACAACATTTGCAAACATCAAAGAACGGAATGATCAAATTATCACGTAATACCTTATTGAATTGTTAGGGAATGACAGTCTAAGGCATCCTGTAAAATCGTGGCTCCTGGTGTGCTGTCTTTTTCAAGAAAAACTGTAGTTTTCCAACGCTGGTCGGCCGACCAACGTTGTAGAAAACTGGCTTTTTTCAAAAACTGTTCCTACTTTTTCATATTTAGTTATTCTGACTTTTCTTTGCAATTAATTACACACCTGTGAAGGGGTTCAAGCTTGCTAGACTTATTCTCTGACCTTACAATTCCCCAAAGTGTATTAATTGCTCCGTTTGTGGGTCAGGGAACCAGACTACAAGAATATGAAAGGTTTTCTTGGTTTTTCCAGCATCTAAAACGTGAATTAAGTCAGTTTAACAATATTTTCTTTAACATACTAATCCTCTAAATCCATTTATTTCTGAAAATTGCAGCAAAAATAAATGTTGTACATTCCCTCTAAACCAAAATGTCATTGAAGAATTAAGAAGGAATGCACAGGAATTTAAGTACACATTGTACTATACTACGTGTCCAGAAAATGCCCTACTTTTGATCCTAAATATATGTGTAATAAGGCTGTTGTTAAATGCTAATGGAATTAAACCAAAATTTCAGATCATGATGTAAACAAGGCATGACAAATTTTATGGAGCGACTTTCATCACCTCTGTGCAAGAGCGTGAGATTTAAATGCCATACGAAAAAAAAAAATACACGCTTTCAGAATGTCGATACAGCGCTGGTGGCGGAAGGCGAGTGCTGTGGTCAAAAGCTTCTGAATGAATGCAGGATCACACCTGATGTCATTGCACACCTCCTCGATCTTGTGTTGCGCCAAACGGTCGAGGAGGTGTGCAATGACATCAGGGGTGATCCTGCATTCCTTCAAAATCTTTTGCCAGCGTCTCCAGCGCTGTATCGACATAGGAGGACGCCAAGTCGAAAGTGGCTGATTCTGAATGCGAGCGAGAACAATGAACCGCCCTCAACAAAAAGTTGCATCTGACAAAGCGCAGCAACTTTACAATTAAAACAACATCACAGTCGTGTCTGTGCAAGCGCATTTTTTTAATCTTTCGAATATCCAAACCAACAAAAACCCATTTGAATATTTGGTTGATGGTCGAATATTTGGTATATTTGGAACAGCTCTAGTATGATAGACATGATAAATCAACAGTGATTGAAAGCAGTCACCTGTCACTGAAAAAGTAAAAACTCTACTGTTCATGCATGATTCCATATTTGTTTCCCAGGTGCTATCACCAGCAGTATTTCCCTGGCCTACACCATCAGCAAGTTCATCAGTGGCATCTTGTCAGACAAGATCAGCGCCCGGGTCATGTTCAGCAGCGGACTGTTCCTGACCAGCGTGCTGGTACTCCAGTTCACCGGTTTCCGGTCCCTGCAGATGTTTATGGTGCTGTGGTTCCTGAACGGCATGGCCCAGGGCGGCGGCTGGCCATCATGCTCAAAAGTCCTAAAGCAGGTAGGCCCTGTGCCTCACAAGCCGTGAAACCCTCTTTTAAGAGAAAACCTAAGCACAGTGCTTATATTTGGGTATTTGCCGAGCCCGTGCTGTCAAGATTTCAAGTCTCTCTTATCTCAATATTTAATCCCCCTGGGGGAGTTTATTACTAGTTGAATGGCCACAACCAGCAGGAATCATCATTATCACTTGACTGAATGACATGCTAGTTTTGCTTAAATCCTTTTCAGGTGCCAATTATAATAAAACACACATATTTCCTTTTCAATAAATGTCATATCCAGTGCAATATTTGTTCTTATAACACCTCACCCGCAGATTCTGTGTCTTGATTGGCCGAGAGCGAGTCACATGATACTTTCTATTTTTGCTATCTTTCTGTGCACGGCCAAAAGTACTATACCCATAGCAACCAAAGTACTATACCTTAGCAACCAAAGTACTATTTCCGCGGCGCGGCATTTGTGTGCAAATGCATGCTGGTGTGCGCGTTGCACGCAGCGCGTTTTGTTCCAAAGAGAGCGCGCCACAGAGTTGGGTTCAAACATTTCGCGAAGGGGTAGTTTGGAAGAGAGAGATACATTTTCCACCAATTTTGCATTGAAATTGAAGTTTATTTCAACTGTGTTCAGATTTAAATAATTTAAAATATTATAACCAAGCAGAATCTGTGGGTGAAGTGTTATAAAACAAATATTGAATGCTTTATCTCGTGGTGAAGTAAAACTAGCCACCCTTGGTGATCCATGGAGAATTCTATTTTCCCTCGGCTTTGCCTCGGGAAAATAGAATGTCCATGGATCACCGCGGGAGGCTAGTTTTACTACACAACTCGAAGCATTCAATATTTGTATAATGTCCAGTTATGAAACCATTGATACCTTTTTGTGATTTTTCTATATTGGTGCACAAACAGAAATCCTAAATCATACACAGTACTGTGCTATGTCAGCTGGTGTAAAATCCTTCATGTTGTGAAAAGGGATGTGATTGGGATTGGAATCATTTGCCTGGCTATCAGTCATCATGGCAAGACCTTAGTTTAATGCTCAAGGGCAAATGATTCCAATCCCAAACCACATCAGCCTTTTCACAACATGCAGGATTTTACACAGCTTACATAACACACCACTGGAATTGATTAAGACAAGGAACTTGGTCCGAATGTCCAAAAATGTTGTTGCGATCAATTGACAATAAGCCTCTGTACTGATGACGTCACGCTTTGTTTACATGTGTGCTTTCCTATGGGCCCCCACTGGCTCCATAGGAAAGTGCCCATGTAAACGAAGTGTGACGTCATTAGTACAGAGG